>UCOH01011657.1:0-131572 GCA_900474275.1 Synergus japonicus | reverse complement strand
GCCCTAAAAAGGGCCGATTAGCCCTGAAAAGGACGGGTGAGCTGAAATAAAAAAAAATCTTTTCGTTTTAGAACAGAAAAGTCATTCCATTGTATAAAATATTTGATGGCCCTAAAAAGGGCCGATTAGCCCTGAAAAGGGCAGATGACCTGTAATATAATAAAATTAATTAATTCCTCTCATAATTAAATAATAATAAAAAAAAATGACAATAAAAAAAACATTAATAATGAGAATAATGTCTGAGAGACAGCTTTTCTTTGGTGGCTGTGCTCTCAGATCATTATTTTCTGTGCTCCTTCCAGATCTTCCCGTCTGTTCTTTAGCACCGATGTAGGCTGAATTAATGAGTAAATGGACCCTCATTGTCTTCCTCAACTTTGCTGAAGAAGAAGATCTTGGTTTTTGCCGAAGGACCTTGATGTAGTCATCACTGTCTCTCGGCAAAATCCTGTCTTCCGTGATGTACACAGGAGTAACGTCGATTGCCGAACGTCGCTTCATTTTGCCGTTTAGAAAGCTTAACTGACCTTTTCAAAATTCCGCAAACCTTTATAAGCTCTAAGATGTTGTCAACGCCTGTCATCCCTTCCATTTGAATTAGTCCAATCAGGTAATCAGATAAGCGCACAGGGGCGCCAATCCTGGGAGGGCAGGTCACACGGTCGGCGGCAGTGACGGAAAGTGACGGCAACCGAGTCTGTCACCTCACTAGAGTTCTTAGTCGGTTATATTACTTCGAGGTATTATTTACTCGACTTAATACTCGAATAATATTGAAATGATTTAGTTGAATTTTAAAAGGAAATTCATGGATTTTTAAGGAAGTTTAGGGAATTTTATGGGAATTTTGAAAAGTTTTCAAATGTTATAAAGCTTTTTTTACGTATTTTAAGGGATTGAAAAGTTTTTCGTGAAATTATAAAGGATTTTAAGAAACTTGTAAGAATTTGAAAAGATTTTAGGGAATTATAAATATTATGATAAAAATTAAAAGAATTTTAAAAGGCGTGTAAGATTTTAAAGAAATTTTAATTACTTTAATTACTTTAAAATGATTTTAAAGAATTTATATTTTCCTTATGGAATTTTAAAGGATTTTACAATAATAATTTTAATTATGAATTAATTCAAGGAATTTCTATAGATTTTAAACGATTTAAAAATATTTTGACTATTCTAAGAATTTAGTAATTATTCTAAAGAATTTACGACTTATTTTAAGGATCTAAAAGGAATTTAAGAGAATTCAAATGATCTACTCAAATTTTCTAGTTATTTAAAATGTTTTTAAAAAGGTTATAAAAATGAGATGAAAAATTATTTTAAAGTGATTTTAAGGAATTAAAATTATTCATGAGATTTTAAAGAATTTCAGAAAATTTTTATGATTTATAGAAGATTTTGTAGAAGTTTAAGGAATTTGATGAGGTTTTCAAGAATTTTAATAGATATTTACGTATTTTAAGAAATTTCAAAGTTTTTTGTAGAATGCTAAAGGATTTTAAGAAGCTTGTAAAATTTTAAAGTATTTTTGACATTTTAAAAATAATTTTGTGGAATTTTAATAGTCCTCATCGATTTTTAAATTACGCACTTTAAGAGATTCTGAAAATGTTTTATGGAATTTTGAAGGATTGTAGGAAATTTAAAGATATTTTTATGAATTTAAAAAAATTTTGAAGTTTTTATTGGAATTTAAAGTATTTTAAAGGATTTTGAGGAATTTAAAAAATATTAGGGAAAATTGAAGGGATCTCTTGAAATTCAAGAAATTTCAATGAAATTCAAGAGATCTTTTTAGAAATTAAAAAGATTTAAAGTGATATTATACGAGATTTTTATGATTTTCTAAAGATTTTGTGGAATTTTGAAAAGTTTTCAAAAATTATAAAAAAATTTCTACGTATTTAAAGGGATTTAAAAATGTTTCGTGCAATTATAAAGAATTTTAAGAAATCTGTGAGAATTTTCAGAGATTTTAATGCATTATAAATATCCTCATGGAATTTAAAAGTGATTTTAAAAGGCTTGTTAGAATTTTAAGAAATCTTAATTATTATTAAGTGATTTTAAGGAATTAAAATTTTTACCACGGAATTTTAAAGGATTTTACAGAATTTTTATAATTTTTAAAAGTTTTTGTAGAAGCTTAAGGAATTTTAAGAGGCTTTCAAGAAATTTAAGAAATCTTTACGTATTTTAAGAAATTTTAAATCATTTTGAAATTTTAATAGTCCTCATAGAATTTTAAAAACTTTCAAGTCATTTTTGTTTATTAAAAGATTTTGTGAGATATTTTATTTCAAGAGTTTTTTTTTAAGATTTGTAAACTATTTTGTAAAATAATTTAAAGGATTTCATGGAATTTTAAATATTGTGTAGGTGAAAATACTTTATGGAATTTTGAAGGATTACAGGAAATTTAAAGAGATCTTTAGGAATTTTAAAAAGATTAGTAAAAATTGAAGGGATCTCATGAAATATTAACAAATTTGATGCGATTTCATGGAATTTAAAAGTGTTTCTAGGAATTTCAAGAAATGTTCATGAATTTTAAGAGATCTTGTCAAAAGTTGTTATAAATTTGACAGATTTTGATGAACGTTAAATATTGTGAAGTGGTTTTAAATTTCAGAAGATTTAAAGTGATATAATACGAAATTTTTGAAAAATGTCACTAGTATTATAATAATTGTAAATTTGTACGCATTTGTAATACTTTTCTGTCAGGAAAATTGAAAAATTGAATCTTGCGGCCATCCTGCATAAGATAGATTGTGCGACTTACGAATTACTGCGTTTCTTACAATTGCTAATGTTAATATCGTTTGTAGCACGAAATGAATTCTGGTTTCCGTTTTGAAGATTTTTCCTTTCGTCTACTAAAAACTAAAAAAAAAAAAAAAAAAAAAAAAAAAAAAAAGCAGAAAAAACGAAATTCGAAAGTTAAACCCTCGGTTAAACCGGTTGAGCAGATGCAGGCAAGGTGTGATGGAAAAATGACCACAAATTCCTCAAATCCTCGGAAATTCGATACGTCCTTCGAATATTATCTGTAATATACATTTCGCAAGGTACATGGTTTCGAATCGTTCACTATATAAAATTAATAATAAAACAGCGGCTATAATATTCGAAGAAAATAAGGTCTCTGTTTAGAAAAAGTGAAGTAAGACTTATAAATCACTTTGGTTTCAGTCTTGTCTCCTGAAATTGATCGGTTCAAGAACCAGAACATCTTTCGTTGCAGGATACCGATATAATTGCGGAGTAAAAAGATTAAAAGAAAAGAGCGAATGAAATTTACACGACTCGTCTATTTTCTCGCGACTACGCCGTTGCTCAGAAACCTTAAGTACCTAATCGATGTATTGCTCGGATGTGTATACAGTATAGTGTATATTTCTACAGCAGCAGGAGCAATCTCATGGTGGATTCAACCGTGAATTATGTACTACTTACTGTCCTTGGATAAGTCGAAGCCGAACCATGTCTCGATCGCTAAAACCTGCACTGCCTTTTATGATATTTTAATATCCACATTGATCGAATTTTTCCCATGAAACTTATTCCGATTGTCAAAAGTTTATTGTGATAAACGCAATTCACATCGGGAAACCGATGTCAATTGTATTTTATCAAAAAATCCACGTTTTTTTACTTATTTAGCTTCTTTTTATTCTACTAGCTTTTTTTTACTTCCTAAAACTTCAAGTCATTCAAAAGTTAGTCACCCTTTTAATCTGAACCAGCGGAATTTCGCTGATTCAAATTTAGAGAGATTTTTGTGACTTTCAAAATATTTTATTGAATTTTAAGGAATTTCTGGATATTTCGTGAAATTTTAAAGGAATTCGTAAAATTTTAAAAGATTTTTAAGAAGTCGAGGGAATTTTAAGGGATTTTAAATGTTTTCATGAAAGTTCGAGGAATTTTCAGAGAACTCAAGAGATTTTTTATGATTTTTAAAATATTTTTTGGAATTTCTTGAGATTTTATGATATTTTAAATACTTTTGATGTATTTTAAAGGATAAAAAGGTATTTGAATTGTTATTAAAGAATTTAAAAAAATTTTTAAGAAGTTTCTGGCAATCTTAAGAGATTTCGAAGGTTTTTCGTGGAATTTTAAGAGATTTAGAAAAGATTCACGAATTTTAAGGGATTTTAAATGTTGTCATGGAATTTCCAAGAATTTTAGGAGAATTAAGGCCATGCAAGATTTACCCGATCCCTACCTTACTGACATTTTTTTGTCTATAACGCTACGTCTATATTTATTGAGATATCAAATTGAAAATTACTGAAATTGAAGATAAAGCACTAAGGTACGTTTATGTGGTCTTAAATATTGACATATATATAAAAAAAAATTTGTTGAAAAATTATTTTTTTATTTTTACAAACATTTAAGACCAGATAAACATACCTTAGCATATTTTCTTCAATTTCAGTAATTTTCAATTTGATATCTCAATAAATATAGACGTAGCGTTATAGACAAAAAAATGTCAGTAAGGTAGGGATCGGGTAAGTCTTACATGGCCTTAAGAGATTTTGATGACTTTAAAAATATTTTATGTAATTTTTAAGGATTTTATGGAATTTAATGATACTTTAAATACTTTTAATGTGTTTTAAAGAGTAAAAAGGTATTATTTTAATTTTTATGATTAAATTTTAAGGAATTTCAAGAAGTTTCTGGGATTTTAAGTCTTGTCGTGGAATTTCGAGGATTTTCGAAATTTTAAAAGGTTTCTGAGAATTTTACGGGATTTTAAATGTAATCATGGAATTTCCAAGAATTTTAAGAGATTTGAATGACTTGTAGAAGACTTTATTGGCATTTGTTTAAGAATTATAATTGCAATCCATTAAAATTTTAATGGTTTTTTCTTCTTAAAATTTATTCGGGATTTTCGAGACATTTTGTTACACCACTTTTTTAAGATATGATTTCTATTTTCTATATTTCTATTTATCAAATTTATTTTCAATTTCTTATTTTCTTTTTTCAAAAATCACAAAAAAGCAACTATAAATTATTGCTTTTTTGGAAGAAAAAACTTTGACCTTGAAAATACAAGGAGAAAACCGGGAAAAACACGGAAATTTCCAATTCCCTGATGACTATATAAAATACGTTATATTTTATACTAAATCTCCAATTGCATGATAATTATATAGATCTTCCAATTTGACTGACTAATATTTTTCCCAGTACATGTATCACACATTTCTAAATCAATTTCGATATTCTCGCTTTTCTCAATAGCAAGAATGTCCCTTAATTGCAGAAAGCGAACAATTTCAGTTTCAGAATGATTCGTTTTCTCTTGTATTGCGTCAGAACAAGGTATTTAACATGACTCGCAGTTAACACGACCCTCGAGTTCTAAGCACACCCGAGGCTTGATTGTAAATTTACCGATTGCTTGTATCTCGTATCGAAGGATTGTTTTGCTTTCGATCTCTGATTGGTGGATGGCTTCAAATTAGAAAGTGTCTGAGAGATTTAATTGTAAAGTTCACAGCCCATAGTCGAACTCGTCCTTAATTAAAACCATAGACTCGCCTGTATATGTACATATATACATAGTTTTATGACATTTTCATATCTAACTTTCCTATGAAAGTCATCCTGCGGCCTATCATCATCTTGTTTAAATCTTGAAATCTTGAAATCTCGTCTTGTTTAAATCTCTTGAAATCTTTAAACCTCGTCTTGTTTAAATCTCGAAACACATATCGTAATAAGAATTGAATCAAGGAAGTGGAGAAACTTCCTGGGGAGTTACGATCTTATTAATCATCGATCATTATCAGCGACGAAGTATATATCATCTCTCCTCCCAGAATCATAAAAGCACTGCTGGTTGCTCGCCTAGGAAGTGCTACATCATCTCTAATATCGCGAATGTGTCTTGTAATTAGTAATTAAAGGAGGAGTTCACTTTTTTAATTTGACTGCATACATGTGTATGGTATCATATTTATTAGAATTACTTAATTGCTGCCATACTTATACAATTATACACATGCTGCTGCCTCTAATTCCCTTAAGACTACTAAATTACTAAAAATTAATAAATTGCACTGTTGCAATGGTAAAAAGCTCGAAGAAAACACGAAAGTCATTTCCTTCGCAGTTCTTTTTTTGCTTTGGCTTTTGCTTTAGCACGAAAATGTGATGCTTCGTTAATAACGAACAGCAGCTGTCTGTTATATACGTGCCCTTTTCATTCGTTCAAGCATCTCAATTTGCTCTTTGTATAAGTACTGAAGAATACTGACCTCACCTAGTAATTTCCCCTGCAAGCTTCTCCTTTTACTTGAATAATAATATTAAAGTAGACACTTGCATTCCTTACTCTCTCTTCTTCATTTATATGAAGAGGAATTAATTAGGTCTTTATTATTCATGACACGAATGTTTTGTTTTCACTCTTATGTTATTATTATCAGTCTACTGCTTTATTTGTATTATTTTCAACTGCATTATTTACGGAGATACTGGAACCGGTAAATTGTGACTTCTAATATTTATGAGTGGAATTAGCACCACAATGCTAAAAGTTTAAGAGAGTCGGCAGACCGGAAGCAATAAAAACAAACCTTGACATCAGTTACAGTTTACTAAAGGTGCTAAAAATGTTTAATATTTGAAAATTGTTTCTAAAAATACGTATTTTTAAAAATACATATTTTTGAAAATAGATATTTTTAAAAAGTATGATTGTTTTTCCAGCTCTGAAGCTCTGTTTATGTCACGGCTGAGAGAAATAATTACGTGTCGTGGACAAGTGCAATAAAAGGCGTAGTTTAGTCCTTTATCAGTTGATCAGCTGAAGGACTGTGCAGTCCCCTGGCAGTAAAAGTGGCTACATTCACGGATAAGTCCCCATGACGGTAGCTTGGCCAACTTGTAATAATATAATATTAGCTGCCAGGAAGGCAATGACCGCATGCGGTACTAATTCGCCCATTAAATTGCCCCAACTTACATATTGCCTCGGCTTACAATATTCAGAATTCACAATCCGACTCCGGCTACAAGCCGATGAAATTACTAATGATTTTTAGCCGCCTGCAATTGGGAACCGACGCCCAACATAACATGCGTTTCCTCTTTAGCGCGAATCGACTCTCAATTTTATGTTTATTGAAAAGTCCACTCAGCCGTAGACGAGGCGACTAGGAATTTTAATCAGGAAATGTTGATATCTACCTTAATCAGCAGCCGCTCAATTGGTTACCATTTAAAAATTGCATAAGTTTTTTTTAATTTTTTTTTTTTATAACAAATCTTTATTATTAAATAGCTATTATGATCCACGCGTGATTAATTTCTCTTTTTTGCACACATTTCGATAGTGTACAAAATATGAGAAATTTATAATTTTTGAAATGTAGAAACTTGTAATCCCTTGACTAATTTCAGAAATCTCCATAAGTTTCGTAAAATTCTTTAAAATCCCTTTAATATTCTTCAAAATTCTTATATTAAAATTATTATCAAGTATACTTAATATCCTATATAAAATCTCGTAAGATCCCTTAAAATTATTGAAAACTCCTGAAATGTCATGAAATTCATTATAATTCCTGACAATTTAAGGGAATTTCGTAAAACCCCTTGAAAGTCCTTAAAAAAAACTTAATATCTCATAAAATATCGTAAAATCTCTTAAAATTACTTAAAGTTCTATAGAATGTTGTGAAATTCCTATAAGATTCATAAAATTACTTGAGATTACTTAAAGTGACTCAAAAGTCCTTTAAGTCTCAATAAGTCTCTGAAAATAAAAGTCCTTAAAATTTCTTATTATCATAAAATACTTTAAAATCCCTTAAAATTACTTAGAATCACAAAAAATATGATCAAATACCTCAAAGTTACTGAAAATCACATGAAATCTCCTGAAATTCCTAAAAATCCAACGAAATCTCTTAAGATACCTAACAATCCAATGAAATCTCGTAAAATACCTTGAAAGTCCTCAAAATAATTTAAGATACCCTAAAATATCTTACAAGTATTTAAAATTCCATGAAATTCCCTAAAATCCCTTGATATTTTTTAAAACTCTTTAAAATTATTTAATATCCAGTACAATATCTTAAAATCCCTTTATCATCCTTAAAAATCTGGTAAAATTCCTTAAATTAATTAAAATTATTTAAAATCTCATGAAGTCTCACAAAGTCTCATTATATCTCTTAAAATTCTTGAAAACCCAATGTAATCTTAAAGTAGTTTAAAATTACTTAGATTCTCCCAAAATATCATCAAATCCCATGAAATTACTTAAAATCCCATAAAATTTCTGAAAATCCAATGAAATCTCTTAAATCCCTTGAAATCCGAAAAGTCGTTAAAATAACTTAACATCCTATAAAAAATCGTAAAATCTTGGAAAATCACTTTAAATTCCATACAATTTCGTAAAATCCTTTAAAATTTCATAAAATTCCTCGAAATACCGTGAAATCAATTAATATTTGTAAAATCTTAATAAAATTCTAAAAACTCTTTTAAATTCCTTAACATTATTCAAGGTTTCATGAAATCTCATTAAATCCCTTAAAATTACTTTATAATCCCATAAAAATTAAAATCTCATAATTCGGATGGTAACTGATCTGTAAATATACGAATACATATACATACAATATATTAAAAATACGAGTATTAATACATTAAAAGCTGATATGAAAAAAGCACATAAAAACTATAAAAAGTATGAAAAGTATAAGAAAAAAGTCTGAAAGTCTATATGCGATTTGCTATAGAGATCGATAACCTCATGTGTCAAGTTTTTCCTCTCCTCTTCATGAACCGTGAATGGTGAGAATTGGATGCAGCAATTAAGTTTCTTCACCACTCGATTTTTTAGCTTTTGCTTTCTCTTGTAGGTTGAAGATGGCTCGTATTCTTCTTGAATTCACATAACAAAGGGGCTTCCATTTCAAATAAAGAAACATATGCACTCATGATACAACTGTAGTAGAGGGCAAATCGAAATGTTTAAATTATATGCACCTGCGCTTCACGTAACACGCGCCTGAATAATAGCGAGACTCCGAAGCTTTCATATGCAAAGTAGATCTTTCCATCAGTTCTTTTCATTTATTTTCTTTTCTTTCATCGCGTGCTTCTAATTCGTGCCGGATTTTAATCTTTTAAGTTGTTGTACTGCCTACGAGGCTCTTCAATTTTCTTTTTAATCTCTTCAGAATATGCAAAAGTGATATTTCGGAGGCTTTGACTCGTTCCGCTTATTCTTCGGATTTTTTACACTGATCCAGATAAAGCAAATAATGTCAAGGCTTGTTATTTACTGTTTTCCGGTTGGAAGAGTCGTAAATTTTGCTTCTTTAAGACTGGAAGTGCTTATTCCTTATTAAAATTTGTTTTCTCTTCTAACAGGGAAATTTGTGTCAGGGAATTGAAAACAGCTGTCAGGAAAAATATAATTTGGTATAAAGAACAAAAAATAAAAAAAAAACTTGACCAAGAACAACAAAAGGTATTACTTTGTAGGAAAACGCTTAGGGTGGCTTTGAGGGGGTAAAATGCACTACCACAGTAGCAAGTAATTGAAAATGTCCAAGGCACCCTTTGAAAAGTGATTATCATAAAGCAGACATGTGGCCAGTATGCAGGTGTTCGACCTAACGATTTTTCTATAACCTTGTGTCATGATTACTCTGCATAAAGCGTGGTCTTTTCATAGCTTGCTCACTACTAGTTCTATCCACAATATCTGTGGAGTAACTAACAGCAAGTCTGCACGTGAACGTCAACATTTTCATTTTTTCCAACACAAAATCTCTATTCAGTCCTTCCTCAAACTTTATATTTAATTAAATAACTAGTAACGTAACAAATAAATTTTGATAAAAAATAAAGTCTTAATTTTATTGAATCTAACATTGTAAAGGTGTTCTTTGAATTTTTGTAATCCTATAAATAACGTGCAAAGCAACCACTGACCAAAACCTAATCGAGAACAAACTACCCCATCTCTGGTTACCAGTTCACACTTTGAATTTGCGGTTTGTGACACGGCTGAAGGAATAAGGATTATATTCGAGTTATTCGGTTCAAATCAGGATGTAAGAGTGGGTTTGTGGCTTTTAATCCACTTTGTGCTACTTTGTATAAATAATTTTTCAAATGAGAATTCTGTGGCCATTTCAATTTATTAGGTATCTGCTGATACCTAATTCTTTCAAAATTTATACTCTGAATTCTTTAAGTTCGTTTACTTGAGGTAAACAAAATAAATGATCGTGTTCAAGTCTCTGTTTTGAATTACAATTTCGTTGAACTCTCTTATTTGTTGAAATCTCTTATTTATTGAAATTTCTTATTTGTGGAAATCTTTTATTTCTCCTTCTCCACTTTTTGCATAATCATGAAATAAACAATTTTTATCTTGTTACAGGTTCTCCAAAAAGATATAGAGGCTCACGGTCGCATAGTGAGTTCAGTCGTCAAGCTTAGTGAGAAGGTATCCGGACAGTGTGAGGAACAAAAAAAAGGAAGCGATCAACAACAGCAGCAACAACAACAACAGCAGCAACAGCAAGAACAACAGCATCCGGCATTGCGAGTGGCAAGCTCTCTCGAACGTCGTTGGCATCTTCTGTTTCTTCGAGCCTTGGAATGGCAATGTCACATCGAGACACTCGCTTCTCGTACCTGCAACAAGGTGAGAACCATTTGCTAGTCACTAATCACTTGGTATTCTAGTTCAAAGCAATATATTACAAATTAATGCTTTCGATTCCCTTCCCAGTGGGAAATTTACGACTGGGCCAGCTTTGACCCAACCTCTAGATCCCAAGCTACCAATAGTGGCCCAAGACAATATTGGTCCAATATTGAGCCTCCAATACATAGAGCACGAGAAACAAAATTTCTCTCATCTATAAATGAATTTATTAAGTCTAACTAAATAAAAGATGAACGAATTAATTTTTATTAATTATAGGCAAACTTTATTCCTCAGGTCAAACATTTGCCAATATGGAACCAATATTAGTGGCCAGTTTTGAACTACTGGTGAAACTTTGGCAACCGATATTGGGCCAATCTTGCGCCAATTGTCAGCGTTGGCAATTTCCCCCTGGGTGACCACTTGTTCCGGTTTAAAAGAGGGCTAAATACTTAAAAGACCCTCGTGTCGCCGGAAATGAGTGCGTGATCTTTTAGTTTTACTAATTCACCCAAATGTAGACGTTAGGGGTGAATGAGGAAACAATCGCCTATCAACATGTGTGTCGATTTCGTTGACCCAAATTTCTAAAATATGGGCACTCACACTTTAATTTTATATCTCAGACACATTATCTTCTCTCCTGAACAAAGGAAAGCAGAGTTAAGAAAGGAAACTGAATCTCCATAATGATTTGGAATTAAAATGACAATGTGGAATTAGAAACTCGGATATTTTATGCGTTTTGCTAAGAGTCTAACTAATGAATTATCATTAGAGTAGCGAGAGGTAATTTGAATTTTCTCGTGTTCACGTCAGAAGTGTCTAGATTTTATCTAGAATCCATAGCAAATCGGAAATTTTATACGGAAAGGAATTATAACGAACTACAGGGACAGAGTTACATTTCTTGTTTCTTCTGGTGTTCCTTCCATAACTGCTCAGATATTATCTCCAATTGCATAGCAAATTCAGAATTACTTGAGTGTATTTCAGCCAGGAAATGATCATTTTAACCTTTCTCAGATTTTTGATGGATTTGAATAATAAAATTTTAAAGTTTAGTTGCAGGTCATCTGTCAGACTTTCAAGACAACTCTCAAGGATATTCAGAACATCTATTTACAAATGCAAGAACAAGTGAAGAGTTGAATTTTCCAATTCGAAAGATTTTTTATTTAATTATAGTTTAGCTGAACCTCGAAACTATAAACTAGAAACTATAGACTAGAAACAAAGTAGACTGTCAAAGATGAATAGGCAAACCCTTGAACTAATCGAGAGGCAGGTTGGATGTCTAGAACCGTATATTTGATCTGGAGTATCGCTTCGAGAATCTCTTTGACCCTCCTTTGAAGGTAGTCTTGAATCCGAGCTTGAATCTTGAGGTTGAGAAGGCTGGGACGTATCTGACAGGAAGTCTCGATAGTAGAAATGTGTACCACTTATCTGTCTGTAGTTAAATCGATAGCAGCTCATTATGCATTCGCAATTGTAGCTCCCACCTGGCGGTTCTCACTCACTTTACAACAATATTGTCCCAACCCACTCACTCGTATTCTTATTCTACATCGGTAATCCGCGTCCGACTGTGTAATATGTATTATAAGTACATATACAGTACGTACACATATAGGAGTACGGAAGCGTATAGCCTGTTACATTAATGGTTTACATGTGCAGTTATAAACAAAGGCATCCTTCTTAGGCACTCAGCTACACTTGGTTTAGTCTGAAACACGATCTGACTCTCTTTTGTTAAGATTTATAGCTTAGATTGTCCTTTTAGAACTTTCACCTTAGAACTATTTTTTTGATTATCAATAGTCTGCTGATTAGGGTCTCAAAAATTGGAAGTTATTAGTCATTGTTTGATTCAGTCAGCTGCAGTCTCGGTGAAGGATTTGATTTTTTACATCTGATCAGAATTTACCAATTCTCTGGCAAACCAGTTTACAGCTAACTTAATTACCAGACATATACCACTTGTAAATGTCTCTTGCTTCGAGAGGCGTCATGCGACGAGCTTATAAAATGGTTTGATCTCAAAATTATACAGTGCACTCTGCAGGAATAATATTAATGCATAAATGGTGACTCACGATTTGCTCGCTCATTCACCATGTCGCGTGAGATTTGTGATTCAGTCTCTCTGTTTTGAGCCAGCCAGGTTGACTTCAATTAACAGGCCGTGAATAATCAGTCAAGTTCCCACTCCCCAACTCTCAAGTCCCCCATATAATTTTCACACCAGTTCCGCCTAAAACTTTCTCGCCTTCGTTCTGAATTCGCATCATCTCTCTTCTCATCTCAGTTTCTTCCCTGATTTTTCCAGTTAAAGATCAAGCAGCATGCGTGGAGGTCAAAGCCGAAGAGCGGACTTCCTGACTCTCTCAGAGACTCTATTCATGTTGTCTTTCGAGCTTTCAAGAAGTTATATAGCATTCACATTGGTAACATGTAATGACGATGAGAAAATTATCGAGATTTTACTCAGTCTTGATTCTTTTCAAGATTTAATTCTTGCGATTAATTTTATGACATCATACAATTAATTCTCAAATGTCTAAATAAACATTCTCAAGGTTTTCCGTAGCCTGGCATCATCATTAATGGCTGTTGATTCCAACAGGAACTGCACTCTCTCTTTCTTCTTCTCCATCTCCATCATTTTAGCTCACGATCTTCGACAAGGAATGCAATAAGACTTGTAAACAGTCTCTCGCTCTTTAATATAGTTCTTTCCTGCTTATCTATCACGAGATCCTCGAAAGTGGATGGAAGCATAACACCTTCACCATATCGTTATCTTAGAATCATTCCCCGCGAACTCGATTTATTAATGGGTTTGGCTCGCACCAGGTGCCGACTGTTACATTTTAGATTCAAACCCTTGGAGTTTATCACAGTTACCAACTATGCAGACCGAAAAAGAAGTTAGGAATTTCTGCTGAACATCTTTAGTGTCATTTTGACGTAGAGTCTCGAACATTAACGTCTACCTTGGAATGAGGGGAATTTTGATTCTTTCCGAGCTGATTATCAAGTGAACTTGTAAATTCTGAAATGTTGGCGATAGCGCGATTTACACTCCCTACCTTAATTGGAATTTAGTTACTGCAAAAATTATTATTCTTCAGATTCCGCAAGTGCTTCCAACAGGTTTATGTTTCTCAAGATTGCCTTTTGCGTTTACATCCAAGACGCTAATCCGGAAAAGTTAACGAGCCAAATGCTATCAGTTATTAGCCTCGAACAAATTAATTTGTTTCAAAGAGATAATCAGACTAATGTATTCTATTAAGTCCTCTTTAATTAATTAGATGAATCCATTTTCTAATGTCGGGAATTTTATTTTTCAGGACTTTTTAGTAGTGCCAAAAAATTGACTAATTATAAATAAAATTGAAAATGAATCAATTAAAAGCTCTAGACGAGATCCAAATAGAATAACAGAGAATTGAAAGAACTGCTCCTGAAGAGGAACAATAATTTATCAGCATTTGATACGGTCGTGGCTTATTAAGGTTTGTCTTAGCTCATCAGAACGCTTGTCGCGTGAAAAAAGTAGGTGAGTCGGTGGTTAGAGCTCGTTTCTCGTCGACAAGTACGGTTAAGTGCAACACTAATTGTAAGACATATTTTGTCTTTGTCGGCCACTTACTTCCGTTCCAGAGACTCGACAGACTCTGAAAGATGGGCATTATCAGACAGAAGTTCGCGCTTATCGGGACTCTTTCCAATTACAAGGTTGTAGTGTGCTTCATCTTCATGATAGCGTCTTTCCTGATGGCCATGCAATTATAGCATAGGCGTCCACGATCCTCCCGTTCGGGATCATTTCATTTTAGTTACGGATCGCGTAGCGAACTTGATCCATGGAATCCGACGCATGGTAAAGCAACGGGTACAACGCGGATGTTCGCATATAAGGAAAATCTAGCTCAAATACTGGGACTATAAACGCCACGATAAGAGATACTTTCCTATTATAAAATTTTACAACTCACAACAAGTATTTTTCAAAAAAGGAAAGCAGAAAATTATCGTCGTTAAGGGTGTTGAATCTTTGTTTTGCTAATTTTAAAATAAAGAGTTCGAGTTTCGTTTTAGATAAAAAGTATTAAAATTAGAAATTTTTTTCAGGACAATCTTTGAAATGGTTTAACATTTTTTTTAAATTCTAAGAAATTTCTTTAAAATTCCATTATAATTTAAGTATTTTATAAAGCTCTTGAATTAAATGTGTCCATGTCTTCATAAAATCTCAGCACAGAGTGGATGACCCCCAAACTTCATTTTTGACATTGTCATCTTTTTTTTTTCAGTTCCTTGACCACGAATTTGTTAAAATCTATTAAAATCTATTTTTATCCCTTTAATTTTTCATAAAATTTGTTTAAAAAATATATCTGCAGATGCACCCTCTAATTTCTGAGTACTTGAGAGTCGTAACACTTTTCCTTATGTAAGTACTCGTACCAAGGAAGTAAGAAATGGTTTAGAGTCGTAAATCGATCAGAAAGTAGTCTGAAGTAGTTGAAAAGTATCATACCGTTGATAATCTATGTTCTATCTTTCGTGCAACCAATAATCAATGCTTTATCTTTCCTCCAGTTTTTTCCTCACCCCACCTTCTCCTCGATTCGAGGGTGTATGTATCTGTGCCAAAGATTTCCACTTATAATTTAGATTTTTCGAATTTTAAGAAGCTTGTATAAATTTTAAGAACTTTGGACATTTTTAAAATGATTTTAAGGAATTTAAATATTCCTCGTATAATTAATAAGAAATTTCAAAAATTATTTTTCATTTCTGAAGAATTTTGTGAGGTTTTTGTTTTTAAGAATTTTTATTTACAGATTTTAATGTATTTTAGGAAATTTCAAAGTTCCTTATTGAATTTTAAAGTATTTCAAGAGATTTTTATGATTCGTAAAAGAGTTTGTGAAATTTTAAAGGATTTCATGAAATGTTAATAGATTTTAAAGAATTTGTGACATTTTGTAGGATCTTAAATATTATAGTGAAATTGTACGGAATTTTAAGATGTTTTTAGAAATTTAAAGAGATTTTGACGCATTTTAAGAAAATGTTCCTTGTGGAATTTTGAAGGATTGTAGTAAATTTAAAAGATTTTGAAGTTTTTTGAGGAATTTGAAGTATTTAAAATTATTTAGAGGAATTTTAAAACAATTATTGAAGATTTAAGAGTTTTAATGAAATATTAACAAATTTTAAGACTTTCAAGTTTGTCTTGTATTTTAGAGGTTTTTACAAATTTTAAGTATTTTCAAGTGATTTCAAAATATTAAAAATATTTCAATAATATTTTTACAGAAAAATTTTTCTGATTATTGGCCAGCGTTTTCCGGGATTTTAAGAGATTTTTCAGAATTTAAAAGAATTTTAAAGAGTCTTTAAACGATTGTAAAAGATGTTAATGATTTAAGGACTTTTTCAGGATTGAAAGGATTTTTTAAAAATTGGGACTTTTAAAAATATTGCGGATCTAATGAAATTTTATGTGATTTTCAGGAATTTAATGGACTTTAAGACATCTTAAGGAACTTTACCAGATTTTCTAGGATTTTGAAGGAGTTTAATAGGATTTTATCAAATTTTAAAAGATTTCACAAAATTTTACGCCATTTGGGAGATTTTATGAAAACATCATTTTACGATATTTCTTGGGATTTTAAGTAATTTTAAGAACTTTTAAGACTTTTCAAGGGATTTCATGGGACTTCAAGTTATTTTAGTAGATTTTAATGAACTCCATGAATTTTTGAAATACTTCAAACTATTTTAAGACATTTACAGATGATTTTAAAGATTTTAAAGAATTTCAAGCAATTTTTAAATATTTTAAGTGATAAGGGTAAATTTCTGCTAGTAAATAAATGAAAGTAAAAAGAGTTTATCTTTCACCTCTGATTGATATTCTTAGTCTAATAAATACAAAAGATAGAAAAATAAAATAACTTCGTCAGACTAGACGTCTGAAACTTCAATCCAATTACTTTTCTGTAAGGGAAATTTGTCTAAAAGTCAGGGAAAAATCCAGGAAAAATCAGGGAAATGAAAAAATTGAATCTTGTGATCACTCTGGCATATCAGCAATTTATAGTAAAAAATTAAAGCTGTAATAAAATTATGAACAGCTTCATTAAAATCTTGAAGAAGAGGTGTGAAATACAATTCATTGATTAAAATGAACTTAGTGAAGTTCTAATAATTCAAAGTATTAGGAACCCCGAAAATGTTACGGAAGAATAAAAATATAGTGTTCGAACAAGTTTCGAATGCTCTAATTTAATTTGAATGGATTTGTCATGATTATCGAGGTTTAAAAGGGAAATGAGTGAGAGAGGACAGTTCATTGTACGAGTAGTCAGTAAACAATAGAGAAGTGAACCGGTAGGAAGTCATGCATCGATTATCGTACACGGGGTGTAGAAATAAAGTTGATTCACGTGTTGTTCGTGGCGTTGTTATCTGCAAGCCGTCGCTATAAATTTATCTAACTCTTGCCGGGAGGGCTGTCGATATCTCGCCATAAAGATTTAATTTGTGTGCCTGTAGCTTTGCCATCAAAGGATGCTTTCTTCAATATTGCAGCTTCAATATGCTATTGATTATTGAATTGATACCAAGCTAATGTCCATTACATAGTAAGCATTTTAATTTTTTAACTAAAAGCATCTATTAGTAATTTTAAGTTTAGTGATTTAGTTGCGAATGAAACTTGTTAAGTAATCTTCACACTTATAGTTGAATCCCAAGAAATACTAAAGAGAAAGAGAAAGAGTTGGAAAATATCCTTTAGAAGATAAGAATAGCATTTCAAAATAATTTATATGATACGATTCAATTTATAATCTAGACCATTGAAATAAAGCAAACAACTTGTATAGCCTGACCGGATGTGAGTGGAACCCCACCTCGATTTAAGGGATTAGCATTTAATTTCGGGGGTGTTGTGAAGGAAGACGTTCCGCGGAAAGAATTCTCTCACGCAAGAGCGATTAGCAACGTGAAAAAAATGAGGAAAGGGAAAAAAGTAGACTTGCAGAGTGCAAAATTCTCCTTCGAGGCACACGTGCTAATTGCGGCGGCATTTGCTTCCTGTGTGTTACAAGCGAAGCCCGGATGGTATTTATATTATGCAGGGTGATCGACAGGTAACGCCCTGAGATTGTCTTCAATCTTCAACACTTCTTCTTTTTCTTTATTCCCTTTGACATCTTCAGGAATTGATTTCTGGCACACCCATACCTGTTTACGATTATTTTTAACCTCGACCTTCTTCCGGTTACACAAACCTTCTCTCTTCATTTAATTGAATTAGCAATAAGTATACATATACAATTTCAAAAATTACTTAGATTCTGAATTCTTGAAATTTGAATTTTTGATTCTTTCTTTAATCTTCTTTATCTAAATTTCTAAAGAGGAAAACTGTGAATCTCATTTTTCACCTCAAAGATTGATGCATCTCCATTAAAAATGTTATTACACTTTCTCGTATATATCAGTTAAGGTGCACTTAGGCACTTAGCTCTTAATGATCAAAGTCTCTATAATTTTAGTACTTTATATCATTCTATGTAATGATTCACACATTAGGTCACTATCATTAGAATTATCATTAGAGTATTTTGATTTAAAGATATATGTACTTAGAATTAGACATAAAACTCCACGCAATTGAATCGCTAAGTGCACACCTTTTACTAGTAGAAAAAATAATTGAGAATTTTTAATTCTTGGAATAGAAAATCTTGTAATTTTTTATCTAATTTCAGAAATCTTCGTGAGTTTTATAAAATTCCTTAAAATGTCTTTAGTATCCTTCGAAATTTGGTGAAATTATTTTAAATTTTGTAAATTTGCTTGATATTTCTCAAAATTATTTAAAATTACTCAAAGTCGAATAAAGTCTGATTAAATCTCTGAAAATTTCTGAAAATCCACTGAAATTTCATAAAATCTATTGGATTCATTCAAAGTCTTCAAAATTACTTAATATTTCATAAAAGATAGTAAAATCCCTTAAAATAACTTAAAATTCCATAAAATTTCGTTAAATTCTTTTTAAAATTCTTGAAAATCCAATATAATCTCACCAAATCCTTTGAAATTTCAGGAAATAAATGTTTTTCAAATTACTTAATATATTAAGTAATTTGAAGAACATTTATTTAAATAAGAAAATTTATTTAAATTTATTTAAATTATTTAAGAAAATTTATGTAAATAACTTTAAAACATTTTATGAGGTATATCTCATAAAATATTTTTAAGTTGTTTAAATTTACTTAGAATCGCCCAAAATATCATCAAATTCCATAAAATTATTTAAAATACCATGAAATTCCTTGAAATTCCGGATAATCCAATGAAATCTTATAAATCCCTTGAAATCCACTAAGTGGTTAAAATAACTTAATATCCTATGAAACATTGTAAAATCTTTGAAAATTACTTAAAATTCCATGCAATTTTGTAAAAGCTTTAAAATTTCATAAAATTCCTTGAAATACCACGATATCATATTAAATCTCTTAAGATACCTTAAAATTCAATGAAATTTCGTAAAGTGTCCAAAAGTTTCTCAAATTACTTAAAATACCAAAAAATATATAGTCAAATTCCTTAAAATTACTTTATAATCCTTTAAAATCTCATAATTTTTCCAAAAAAATGTGGGATTGGAAAAATTTAGGGATTTCAAAAGTATGCAAATGCAAAATAATTCAGATTTTAATTTTTGAAATATAAAAATTTGTAATTCCTAGTCCAATTTTAAGAATCTCAATAAATTTGTAAAATCCTTTTCAATTCCTTATAATATTCTTCAAAGTCCCGTTAAATCCCATTTAAACCTTCAAAATTTCTAAAAATCCAATGAAAATTTTGTGAAATCCCTTCAAATACCTTAAAATTTTTTTAAATCACTTAAAATTCCACAATATATTTTTGAAAATCAATAAATTTCATAAAATTCCATGAAATACCGTGGAATCCTTTAATATTTCCAAAATTTCAATAAATTTTTTTTGTTTTCAAAATTTATTAAAACATCATTTTGAGAAAATTATTTGGAGTAAGAGGGTAACATTATAAATATTTTTGCACTAGCTTTTCGGAAGTACAGCCTTTACTTTTAATTACTTTTCCTACATATTAAAGGTCTTCAATTTACAGACCAAAACAAAAAAAAAACTAAAATTTATAACTTGATATTTAACTACCGTAAATTAACATTAATTTCTATTTGAAAATTGGAAATTGCCTTCTAAATTGGTCGTAAATGTTAGAAATAAAATTATAATTGAGTTTTAGTTACACCATCTCGTCTACAATTTTGCAATATCTAATAAGAAATCTCGCTACATTTAAGCAAAATATATAATAAACTTTCTCAAGGAAATTGTGTGGAGGGTTAATTAAAAATATGTAAATCAAGTGTGCGACATGAAACATGATGTCCATACATCAGTTTAAACATTATCGGAAAATCTCACGCACGGTGTGACGCATTATCGTTGTAAGTGCAAACATGTCAGCAAAATAATTGTTCTCACAGTGATGTAGGCCCTCGGATTCACAGCTTGTCGGTTAATTAAGCACGTTCATCTTGTGCCACTTTCTCTCTTATAAATCACACTCGCTACAATAATGTTTATTACTTGCGATATTATAACATGGAAAATATTTTCGAGTGATTTATTCAGCTCCATTTGGAATAGTTTAAGGTTTTATGTATTATACTAAAGGTAGACAAGATTTAAATAATTTAAGGGAATCGAATTTAAAAGAATCGAAATTCTCATCTCGAAATTCAATTTCCTCATTTTACTCAACAGATCTTAAAAATAAATATTTTTTCGCTCAGTAACACTTATAATTAAAAAATTAGCACCACTACAAAAGAAAAAAAAATTATTTATAATATTTGTTAAGTGAACTACAAAAGTCTAATTAATTTAAAATATTTTAATTTAAAAATCTCGAAATTAAAATAAAAAATTGAAACCGTTGAAATGCGTTGAAATTGATAAAGGTAAAAAATAATGTGCTACAAAGAATATGTCGCGAAAATTATTTCTGAGTGATTTACAGACTTAAATATTTGCGGTCGGTTAAAGACAGGGCACAGCCACTTAAGAATTCGTTCCGCAATATTGCTACATTTTTCAGACGATGAACATTAAACCACTTATCCGTTATTTCGTCCACTAAATGTTATGGGAGAAAGTGCCAAAGATTTTTGTATTTGTTTTTTTTTTATTTATTTATTTTAGTACATAGTTCACAGAAGTTGACTTTATGAGAAATTTAATGGATCAAAGATTTTGTTGTTGCTGGAGTCTTTGATCGATTAATGATCTCTCTATTTTTTGATCTTCTATTGTGGCTATTAATTATCATCATTAAATGAGCGGAACCGTTGCAAGAAGATAGAAGTAACAACTTAGGAAAAATCATTTATAGCCTTCGTTTCTTCTTATTTTATTTTTTGCTTTTAAAAGAGAGTTTACTTGGCTAAAGAGACACTAATATAATAATTCTAACGGTGAATCGTTAAAGTGTATCAATTCTAGATTTTCTAGAGGCTGCTAACGGGATTTAGTCACTTCTAAATTGCTAAATTGTTAATTCTAAAATTTAACTTGTAAAAAGTGTAAATTATAAATTCTAAGTTGATATTTTCAGTTCCTTAGAGTATGTTTGAATTTCTAAATTAAAATTAATTTGATAAGAAACCTAATTTAGTCACATGAAATAAAAAGGAGTTTATATTTCTCAATGGAATTGAATATTAGTGTTAAGTATTTTAAAAAGTCATTTTGTCAGATAACAAATTACGGTACTTACATTTAGTCTCTAATTGAAGAAACTGTACGAGTGAAATATTCCGAAACGGCACATTTTACACTTCCCGCTGGTGTGTATACAGTGAAAGTGCAAAATCTCATAAATTATTGATCATATGGTTAATTATAATATTTATTATTGAGAGTCACATTTCCTTCACGTCATTAGCAGCTCATATATACAAAAGTTTCTTAATTGGGTTATTAAATTTATTAAGATTAATTTTAATTTAAGATTAATTTTTAGTATATAAGATTATTACTCGTCATCTATATAAAGCTCACAAATTCAGGGTGTCTACTGTAAGAATAATCAATTTAAATATTTTTATTTGACACTTGCAACCTAGTAATTAATTAAAATCCCTTAAATTCTTGAAAAAATTGTAAAATTTCTTGAAAATCTTGAAACTCTTCTGAATTTTTTTGAAATTGCTTTAACGTCTTTAAAATCTCTGGAAATTTTTCTAAATTCGCTAAAATCGATTGAAATCTTTTAAAAACCGTCGTAAAAACCTTGAAATTTTCTGATATTTCTTCGAAAATATTTCAAATTATATATTAAAGAATTTCTAATTAATTAAGAAAATCTCCCTTAATTTGACATGCAATTTTTTCTAATTTTTTAATCTCTGAGTTCCTGCTTAGAATCTTATTAGCTAAGTCTAAGCAGGAAAGGGCAGAGTGTGAATTCTAAGAGGATGGGAAGCATGTGGAAGCTCTAGTAAAACGTCGTTATTCAATATCATGTCTATGGGCTTGAAAACCTGTAAAGTTTTTCACTTTCACATAACGCATCATTTTTCCAGTAACGGAAGTTAATTTCATAATATAAATACAATGTTATGAATGTACATAGATATAATTTAAAATAAATTGACTCTAAAGTATTTTTTATTCTTAATTTATCCAATTTCTATACTTTATAAAATTTAGGGAAAACGATTAGAAGATCTTCTTTCTCGATTTCTCTCTCACAAAAAAAAATTTAAACGAATCATCGTTAATTAAGGAGAAAATCATCTTCCTAAATTCTTCGAGAGTTTCTAAAGTAGAAAAGTTGAAAATTATACTATTTTCAAATATCAGAGTTCACAGCCCAATTTCTCTGTTTAAAAATTAATCTTTATTGTTGATTTAACTATTACATTTTTGATTGAAAATTAAACGCTTTTTAAGACATTTATATGCATGTAATTGATTTAATTGATTTAATTGAATGTGTCCAGGTGTAAATTTCTCTGCACCTGTGTATATGATTTACTCGATTATTCTCCATTAAAACTAATTGAATTAACTCGGCTTCTGAATGTAAGAACGTGCCGTCGCAAGGTTCCACAGGATTAGCTCAAATTAATTGTAAATTACAAGAAGATGGAGGTACAGATGCGGCTTGAGATGAGTTAAGTAAGCCAAGTCTTGTTTGTACTAAAATGAAGGGGTCTGACCTTTTCTGAGGATAACAATATTTTCGTCAGACCCACAATAAACTTTGCTTACTTACGAGTGGACACGCCCAAGCACGTCCACGGATTTCCTTACTTTGAGTTGGACACCCAGGATGTAAATTTTGAAATTGTAAGCACTTGAATCCCTCCTAAGGAACTTAACACTTGACCAACGTTATTACGAGATGATTTTCAATACGACAAGTTGTTCAGCTATTATTCACTCTAGGTACACTTCTACCTGTACCAATCTCCAGATGGCAATCTTTTTTCGCTCTTTAGTAGTTGAGCTTCAAAGCTTACCGAAATAAGTCAAAAAATTATCATTTATCCATCTAAAAAAATTGTTTTTTTATTTCAAGCCAAGTACAAGCAACTCTTATTTATAATACAAACGGACTAAAGAAAGAAAATTCAAGCTTTAATGTTAATTAGAAATAGATTTTTAAAAAAGTTAATATTTGATGCAATTAAATTTAAGAGAACTTAAACGATCATTAAAAAACAGATGTATTGAAACTTTTGAGCTCTACTGTATTTCTCTAATTACCTTCAAAATAGAGAAAGGATTTTTTCCGTGTGAATAAAGTTAGAACCTGTTAGAGATTTAGTTTGGAAGTTATAGCTAATGCTAATACTAAAAAGGACGAAAAATATGGGAAAAATAAAAATGTAACTATAAGTCATATTTATTTGGCCTTGGTACACTATAGATGCTAAAGGGTCAACTACTTGTAGACCTTTTACACGGTGACAGTTCAAATTTACTTGAAAATAACAAAATTATGTAGTTAATGATTCTTTTTCAAAATCTCCTCTAATGGTTCAGAATATTCACTCTAAACTGTCCCTTAGGAATAACTAGGACTAGTACAATAGCAGGTATACCTGAGTGGAATTACTATAAAGAATAAAATAAACAACCACCCTCGGTGAAAGTTTGCCATAGTTTAGACTTCCTTTTACTCTATATGACAAATATAAAAGTAAATTGTCTTGAAATTTGTCGATAAAAAGTTGCGAGTTTTTTTTTAAATAGAGTGAACAATTGAATTATGCCAAGAGAAATATCCTGAAATAAATATTTTGGTCCTTTAAAATCTTTTGCAATAGTTTTAACCGATTCGTTCTGGAAAGAAGGGATACGCCAATCTTCAATTCTCAATTGGTTATTCTTTATTTATTTTTATCTTATGTTAATCTACGTAAGCTATTCTCCAAAATTGGTTGGTAAAACAATTTTTCCTTCTTGAAAGGTGGTAAAATGACCGCAGGTAGTCGAAGGTTCCGCAGAATAGTTGTCAAGGATTCTCAGTCCTAAATGGCTTCCAAAATTTCGGGATTCCCTCTAATCTTACCCACTGTAAAGACTTTTTACTTTCTCTTGGGGTCAAGTCGTTTTAGCCCAGATGCAGATAAAGCAGAGTCATAAACTGCTTCCAACCTTGTGTTCTTGATTCTTAAAAAATCAACAACTTCTCTACATTTTGGAAAATTTTACGCAGATCTTGATTTTTAATTACAATCTTCAAATTGTTTAGCTCTATTCTCTTACCTTTATTTTCCTGTCTGATGGATTTGCCCTACATATTTTTTTCGTTTTTTACTAGTGAGTAGAAAATAGCCGGAGTATTTTCCTTGAATAAGAAACATTGCGGGCTTCTAATCGACTACCCAAGGCAATTGTTCAGAAATTACGATTGTTTACGAGAAAAGAGCGCAATGGAAACAAGTTTTGTCGTGCCTCGTGACTGAAATCAAACGTAGACCTTTGGGATGCTGATCACAGTTATAAAATTGGCCATTTGTTTTACTTTCTCGTCATGGTTGTCATAGAAAAAATCGAGAAGTTTGTTTCCATTGAAGAGTTGAAATAAATTACTTCAATGGGATTGATAGTCTAAAAATCCTGAAAGGTTTAAAAATGTCAAATTATTCTTAAAATCTTCTTTGGATTAAATGAACATACTTGAAAGTTCTACGCTTGAAACTGACTAACTAGAGTTATTTTCCAAATCATACCTGAGTATTTGGACCCTTCCTAAGCCCTGAGCTTATTTAGACACGCTTCAACCTAGTCAGTAAACTTTTCCTGTAAGACTTATTGCCAGGAGCAGAAGCAGAGAAATTTCAGTTCTGGCCAGAACAAGGAAGAGTCAGGTACTCCAGTAAACTGCTTCCCTTCTAGCCCAGAGAATTTACGTTTTGCTCCACCACACGTGCGAATTATTCAGTTACGTTTAGCTTCAAAACTGTTCAGTGCTTTTAAATTATTATAAATCCAATTTGAAATTGGATAAACTATGTCTGTGTGCTTTAGATTGGTAAGTTCTTTAAACAAACCTAATCAGATTAGGGTCTTACGATTTATTAAGTCTCGGATTAGTGAAAGTTAAAATAGTTTAATCGTGAACAATGATTTCTGTTTTCGTTCCATTCACCCGGCCTTGGAAGTTGAGAAAATAGTTTGCGTCTATGTGATGTGTAATAGTGTGGTTTTATGAGCAATTCTAATTTTTTATTCCGGATTGCGGACCAGCGTAATATAAATTAAACATAAATGCTCTTGTGAGAGAATTATGATGCAGAAATTATATTATATAGGATAAACTCGAGTGCAAACTATTTCTTGATTGTATAATAGAACTTTTAAATCGAGTTTAAAATCCGTTAAACTACATTCTACCATCTCATAAATTCTCGAATCCTTCTATCAGTTCCTCGAAACTTTTTTTTACAGAATCAAGAAATTTCACTTTTCATCCAGAACTTTATATCCTAATTTTTCCTTTGCAATCCGGTAAAGAAGTTTTTATGGACAAACTTTCTTTCGAGAGCTGCCGAGGAGGAATAATGAGGAATTTATGTCTGAAATTTTTAAAACTAAACCTTGAATCACTTCCTTTTCTGATAGAAGCCTCCGAACTAGTGAAATGCCTAACTAATAAGACACTAATGATTGTTGTTGGACTAACGAATTTTTTTTAATTTGTTTTTCAGAACGGAGTGCCCAGTTGTTGTAGCAGTGATAGCGACGAGGAGCCGGTCACGAAGCAGCCAAGACTGAGCCGAAGGCAATCACGAGAGTCTGGAAGGGAAGGTAGTTCTCCAGGGCAATACGCTCGTTCGACACGCTCCTCAGGTCGGGCAAAACGCGTCAAAGTATTCAAACCTTGTCCATCTGATCCTGGGACATCGAAAGGCGACCTCTCCGACAGCGACGTGTCTTCCGAGAACCGATTTATCGACGATGGATCCTACTTTGAGGTAAGTTGATATTGCTGGTACCTTATAAGCGTAGTATGACCAATCCCAGAATACATCAACTCTGTTCATCTTGAAAGCGAGTTTTAAATCTTGAGTTCTTGCTCTTCGAATTGGTCTTTTCGCCTACTCAAAGCTTCTCCCATCCTGAGTGGAGAAACCTTTTCCAGAACCCCGACTGCGTCGCATGCACTGATTTGCATATGTCGATAAGATCCCGTCTTTCTGATCTACGACAGCCTATTAAAGACACGCGTGAAAATAAATCGAGGCCCAATGCTTGCATAATGTTTTTACTTTGTGAAATGTCTCGCAGAACTTCAATCTTCACTAATTTAACCCTTCGAGTCTTTCTTCTAATTAATTCATTAATTGATTGATTTATTTATTTATTTATTTATTTATCTATTTATTTATAGGATGATCTTGACGAACTCTGTGTGATGGACACAAGTCCCGAGGATCTGAATAATACAGAATTGCAAATTGTCGAGCGAGTTTCAATTGGTTTGGGTGATCAGGGGGAAGAGGGTGACATCGAGGAAGGTGGATTGAGTGAAGAAGAGGAACCAAAAGACGAAATGGCACCTACTCCTGTTCCCGTTCCAGCAACGACAACGACGTCAATCAATCATTCGATTGATGAAATCGACGCTGGACGAAGCGTTCAAGCAGAAGCGACTGAATACTCCAATGGATCTATGACTCCAATAGAGGCTCCTAGACGTCGAAAGGCTTTCGATGAAGCTGCATCTTTCAACACGTATGACCCTTTTCTATTAAAGATATAATATACGACGACATTTAGGACTTTATTAAAATAAATGCTTTTGATTACAGATCCAATAGAAAATCCAAGAACTGTGCGACTTTCTATTTTAAGCACCTAGACACAGATTCAGAAGCCGATGGTTCTGGAGCAAATGAAGAGACTGCGAACCTCATTGATGATTCTTCTGAAGAAGAATGGACATATACAAATTCTCGCTCAGATCAGGTGTCCTGTCACGTTACAGAACAGAAGACTAACGTCAAAGTTCGCTTGGATTTTGGAGAGGGACAAAAGGATAAAATTGAAGTTGAGGATTCTCTTAAGCAAACTACAGTCAGCAAACGGTTGCTTGCAAACAGTACGAGGACTCTCAGCAGTTGCGAAGAGGTGAGCCAAACGGAAATTGATGAGGACTTGAAGGAAGATAAGTATGATATTCAGAGACTCGTGATGGAAGTGGAGAAACTCGTACGAGAAGAAGGAAGAATCGAAGCTCCTAGAAGAACTTTCACGCCACTGATTTTCGAGGACCGAAAGGACGGCGCGAACAGTAATCGTGCTAAATACGCTCGTATTAGAGAGTGGCTTAAGCTCAATTATGTGGAGAAATATGACGAGTTATCTAATTCCGAGGTAAGTTTAATCAAATGTTTAAGCAAAACTAAATTCTGGAAATAACAATATAAATAATTAAGTACTACGTATTATAATCTAATTGTCGTTTTATTTTTCAGTATCGTTCTTTAGACAGTTGCGATGCAAGCGGCGAGTACACAACTGGAGAATCGGATGTCGAGAAACAGTCGATCTCCTCCGAAGATTTGCACAGCAGCATAATGACTTATCGTCGACTCGATAAATATTTAGGATGCGCATCTCAGTCCGCTTCACAGGAAATTTTTAATTCTGCAGACATAACGCCTGTAAATGAAAGCTGTCAACCATTATTAGACTCGAGCACTCCGAAGGTTGTAATGCGATCTAAAAAGAAGGCAAATGGTCCTCGACCCTGGAGTGTCTCCTGCATCACCCAAATCAGAAGCAACTCAAATGCAAATGAAGGCAATGACACTATCTCTCAGTTCTCCATTTCCGAGACAGCTCTTCATCAACTCGTGACCTCTTCACCAATGACATCGATCTCTTTAGATGCATCGTGAGTATTAATCTTCAACCCCTACTAATTCCAAATGAAGAAAATGTACCCAGATCTTCAATGATTTCAAACCTAAATTTATTTGTTTTGCAGAGTTTCATATGCTCCATTCACTAACTCATCATCGACCTTGTTGGAAGAAACCGTGAGTTGTCAGGATGCTCGCACAAGAACTAGTTCCCTCCGCAGAAAGAAAAGCAAATTGCGCAAGAGAACTTTGAGTCGCAAGAGTGAATCTGGATCCGATGGTGTAAACGCGATTCAGAATTCCGGAAGCAGCGATGGCAGTTCGAATCATCATTGCTCCGCAAGAAAATCAAATGGAATGCGATCGATGCGAATTATCTCAAGAGACTCTCCATCACGCTTGACGAGTCTCGTGAAGTCAGGATCATTCTCTGGACGTTCGACGCACCAGGAACTGCCTGTTGAAAGAGTTTCTGTTAGCGATTCTGCTCCAATGAAAAGATTAACTTATTGTCCGTCAATAGACTCTACTTCCGATACAGAGGAGGAAAAGCATACTTGTAATCGTAACAAGGAAATCTGTAATGGCCAGGTGAACGCAGACAGCGATATTGAGAAAAATAGTCTGGGAACTAATTCCTTCTCTGAACAAGCTTGGGATAATTATCAGGTAATTTTCAGTGGAAAACTCTGGGACTCATGAAAACTTTTAAGTGGGAGAAATAAGAAATTTGAATACTAAATTTATTTTGATTCATTTTTAGGAGAACTACATGAGTGAGCCATACAGTGAAGCACCTGATCTGGAAGCAGCTCGTCGTCTATTGGACTTTGGTGACGACTATAGAAACTTTCTTGATAGTCAGTCGGACTGCGCGTCTAGCATGGGCGCGATTCGCGACTATTCATCTCCAGTTCCTAGAAGGGGTGGTGTAAACGTACGTTCCTTTATGATGTTTTTTTTTGACCGAATTTCGATATTTTTTCTATGAAGTGAGTCAACACTGTGAATATAGATTGCGACACTTATTTAAGGATTGTTTAAGAAAAGATTGTGATATTTTTAAACTGAGTGAAAAATACAATCTCCCACCGACTTTAATATGTTTTTTGTGATTCTTCCCTTAGTTTAGAGAAAAATAGAGTAGCTCTAGTGATCCTTTCTAGACATTCACTTCTTCAACTTTAATAACAAGAGCTTTTTTTAACCCAGCATTAACTTTCTCTTATCGCAGTTTCGACTAACAATTTCATTGACGCCTCAAGCTATTTAATATATCTTATGCTTGCCTGCTTAAAAACCTTTTTTTTTCTTTACAGGCTACCGTGACTGAAGACAGCGACAGCGACGTTGAGGACGTGCGTAAATTGGTTGAAAAATCACAGTGTCATCTGATGCAATGTGAAAAATGTATCATGAATCAGGGACTTCTGATCGGCGATAAATGCGTATGTATTTATTTCGCGAGATTCATTCACCTGATTATTAGCTTGGTGCGAACTATGGTGAGACTTTTGGTGCTTTCGGCTAAAAAAGTTAAAAATGGCTTAAAAAAACTTTTCAAGCTTCCAATTCGCTTTTGTAGATCGATAAGAAGGCCGCGTTTTTTAAAGGGAGATGGGTTCAGATACATGAGATTTCTTTGAAAATGTGATATTTGCTTTTAATATAAAAGTGATTTTAAAGAATCGACATAGATTTTATTAATTTCAATAAAAATATAAAGAGTAAAGTTTGTACTTGTAAATACGGTATATTGAAGAGGAAATTGAAAAAAATATTTGACTCTTAATTCTAATAATATTAAACTATATACTATTATATTATATATATTAACTATATATAATATTAAACTGTTATTTACCTATAACTATGTATTTGCCATTGAATTTTATCTATGCTTTTAATGCTTTTAGCCTTTACTAACCGTCTCGTTTTCTGTGAAATTTGTTTTCTTTTTTATTATTTCCTATTTCGATAGATTTATTTTTTATTTCTTTTCTGTGAATGAGGTATTGTGTTTAATACACAAGAAGGAAAGGAGATAATAAATATATGTTATTTAAATTTATGCTTTTGTGTGTGCTTTATTTTTCCAATTTTTTTGCTTTAGTTTTATATATTTATGTGTATTTTACAATTTTTCACTATATGCTTGCTTTATACAACATTTTTAATTTAGTTTTAAGATTTCACTAACATACTTTTACAATTAGTTTCTTAGTTTAAGTTTAATGATAACTAGGTTGTTAAATTTATTTAGGATAGTTGAAATATCAAGACAATTAGATTAACTATCCTTAACATTTAAATAAAAAAGTAAAAGGAGCATTTTTAAAAATAATTTAGGTATAATAATTAAAATAATGTTGTTGCAAAATCCTTAATTATGGAAACAAATTGTTCAGAGCATTTGAATTTCGAACGATTGCGTGGGGGAGTAAGTGATGAAAGAATACTAACAGTAAGTAAATCGCGTGACGTGTGTCGATAAAACTATTTGTAAATGCCGGAGGGATTTCTCGAACGATAGGATAACACAACCATCGAATAATGGCTTTTGGTCATGGTAGAATCTGTAATCTTTCATTTTGTCTGTCAAACCACATTAATCATTGCGTATTCTATAGAATATATGAAGTTACAAATGCAAACTAACTTTTCTAATTTTTCAAATTAAAGAGAAGAAAATGTCTAAACTTATAAAGCCTATAAATATTTTTCAACGGCCTTGAAAAAAAGCGTTTTAAAATTTGAAAATAATAAATTTCAAAATCTCAATAATTATTCTTTAGTTTTGTCTTGATGTTTCTATTTCTTTGTTTTACTTATAATGAAATAGTATCATGAATTTAGAAAATATAAAAAGAAATTAATGAAGGTATGTATTTATAGTTCTAATTTTAAAGCAAGCTTTTTATTTAATTTTTATATATTTGCATGTAGATCTTTCTGTATATTTCACTTTCAATTTTTTAAAAAGAAACTTTCAATTCTTTCAAAACTTTCAATTCTTGATCGAATATATATTTTTTTATATTTCAGACGGAGATTGTATGTTCATCCAGGGATAACATTAAGTGCCTTCAGGCTTTACTGGAATCTGATGGCGTTTCCCAACGAGGTGACAAGCACGGCAAACAAATTCGTGGTAAGTACCAAGAAAAAATTCAACGTCGATCAACTTTAACCACGTTACCATCTGCTGCTGCCTTATTCGTCACTGCCTTTAGATATATCCTTCTTTTATTGTTCTCCTTATATCAGGTTTCGAAATCAAATCAAAGAACCAGAAATCGTGAGAAATTAAATACCAAACATTCGCGAATCAAGATTTAATAGGTTCTAGTCTAAAGACGTGACTTTTTTATGGGACCAAAAAGTCCTTTGTTTTATGAAAAAGATTTACAGGTCTTCCAAAAGATATTTATTAAAAGTAGTATTGAGTTTAAGAAACCACCCTATTTTCTCAAGACATTTTTATAAAATATTGTAGAAAATCGACTACCAACGCTTCATTGCATGTTTTATATTTTTCTAACAATAGATTTATTTATAATAGTTCGCCTATTTATAGCTATATCACAATCGTTAGATTTACTTATTATTTAGATTATATATAATAGTATATATATATATATATATTATTATACTATTTTAAAATTGTATTTAATTAATTCCTTTTTATTGAAAGTAGCTCATTAATTTATTTGACATGTTTACATAGTCGTATATTTTAGTTATTGTTTTATATGAATGTCTTAAGTATATCGTAATTGTTTGATATAGTGAGTAACAAGTTCAATGTTCCTGTAATAGTAATCAAGATTTTCACCTTGGTGCGTGTGCAGATAAATGGAAGGTATGCCATACACGTGTAGGATTTTTTCCAGCATCGTAATGGCAAGAGCCATCTGTTTCAAATGCTCCATACGTGTCTTTTCATTACCACATGTGACTTAGGTATTCTCTTACAGGCAAATATCTCTTCAATAACACGTTTGAAAATCAATACTTTTCTCTTCTTTCAAGTGACCGCACTGCATAATCTCGTCGTTTTAATTCTAAGTTCTAAGATCTGAGTCTAATTCTAATTTGCCGTCTTTCCGCTTTTTTTTCTAGCATTCTGCTGCAATAATCCCGTCGGTTACAGAATATCTGAGAAGAGACTATTTTTTAGAACAAGTATCTTGTGGCATGATAAAAAACATTTCAACTCTAAAAAAAGTTAGAATGAAAAATGAAATTTAAGGATGTTGGATCCAAGTGTTAAACTCAAAATTCCATTCTCAACGAAAATTATAGATAAATATTTTTTCGCTCTGTAGTGATAATCTTTTCTCAAATATAAATCTGCATACAGAGCAAAAAAATATTTAATTTCGATACTTTTTGCGTAAAACGAAGAATTAAAAATCTGACTTAAAAATTCAATATTTTCATTTTACTTAGAAAATATTTGAATCAGATATTTTCTTGCTCTGTATGAATAATTATAGTTAAAAATTTATTAATTCTACAGAAGGAAAAAAATCAAAATTTAATATTTGTTGAGTAAAATGAAGAAATCGAATTTTTATATTAGAACTTGGCTCTAACACCTTTAAAGTGATCTGAATTTCTATAGTTTTAAATTTGAGACCAATGACTGACAGTCTAAGAAAAAAGCAAACATGACTCTCTGGCAAAGAAATGAAGAGCAGGTTTCACCCATCAGATTCAATGACAATGGACTCGCATATATTTTGTCAGAGAATCCCGTTAAAAATAAGAGAGAGATATCGTCTTGAAAAGTGTGACCGTACTCAAATCAATAGCTACAAAAAGAGAAGTGAATGTAGAACCCGAACCGCGTAGGAGGACGAGTACTGGATCACTACACCGGTACATGTTTTGTATCGCGTCTTATAAATACTGAATGCAGTAGCGTATAGATTTATTTTGCACAACTACTCTAATCTCTAATCTAATCGTATCTCGATTACTTCATTGAGGGAAACAAGTTTCTTGGAAAATCCTACGAATCACGAGACCAAGAGTGGTTTGAGACCATTTGAGCAACTTTTATTCACCTGCCAAGCATTCTGTTTGCAGGAAAGCTGAAAGTTTTTTGATATTTAAAAAAATTAAATCTCTGAAGTGTTGGAGCCAAGTTCTAATCTAAAAATTCGATTTCTTCACTTTATTCAACAAATATTAAATTTAGAATTTTTCCCCTCTGTAAAATTAGTCAATTCTTAACCAGAATTATACGTACAGAGCGAGAAAATATCCAATTCAAATATTTTTTAAATTAAAATGAAAATATTGAATTTTGAAGTCAAATTTTTAATTTTTCGCTTTACGCAATAAGTATCGAAACTAAATATGTTTTCGCTTTGTACGCAGTCTTAAATCTGAAAAAATATTAGTGCTACAGAGCGAAAAAATATTTATCTATAATTTTCGTTGAGTAAAATAGAGAATTCGAAAGTCTCGAAATTTAAGGATCATCTCTAAAGTAAATCTGTTGTAGGTCGTGAGGAAGATCCAAAAGGAAGGTTCAAGAGGATGAAAATCACTTCTATTTAAAAATCTGCAAATTGAAATTTGTTTAAATTTGAAATTTGGCTCAGTGCCTCTAAAAACGAAAATTCTCGAAGATTATCGGACCTTGTCTTCGGATATTTTCGATCCCGTTCGGGAGTAAACGTCAAGCTTCGAGTAGCGCGGAACTTTTGCCTGGCTTCAATTCTGGTTCAACCACCTAAGTGCGGATTGTACTTTCGTGATTCGCACGTTGAGGACCAGCGCATCTTTCTTCTCTTGTATTTTATAAAACGAGTTTTATTATCTCGCGGTCGCCAGTTCACAAATTACGGTTTTATTCTGACAGAGACCAGCCCAGTACGAGCGCTTTGCGGTTACAAACACGTTCTTTCGTATCTTTAAAGTGACAAGCACGCGTGCTTCCTTCAGAGTTTCAGTGTCAGTCTGTTCTTCCTTGGAGAACGTGGAGAACGCGGAGAACTGTCATCGCTCAAATACGTTTTCTTTTACGTCGCTAATTTATCAACATTTTCAAGATAAAAAAGTAGAAACAAGGATTTAACTTGATCAAAACAAAAAGAAATGGTTTAAAAAGAGTTACTTGTGTCGGCATGATCAATAAGTGAAAACAATAGCTTTTGTGAGAAGTGATTTAAATAATTCTAAAGTGGAAAAATAATTTATATCGATGAGTTGAAAGAGTTTAAATTAAAATTGTGCCAATTTATTTGGGATCAAGAAAGGAAATTCAGTTGACAATCGTTGGAAACAATTTCTTTCTAGAGTCGATTGTCAACTTTATAAATGGATATTTTTTTATGAATCTTTGCCTTCTTCACTTGATTATTGTTTGACAGCAAAATACAAAATGTTTGTCCAAACTGACATCACTGCTGAGGATTTTACTCAAAACCGATGTAAGCATGTTGTAATCCTTGATAATTTATGAGATAAGCTTAAGGAAACATATGTCATTCTCTTTTTGCGTGGGAGATCTAAGAATTCAGCAAGAATTGCATTGCATTCAAAACATTGATTCAATGCGTAATTATCGAGAGTTTCTTGGGAAAATATTCCTTTCTTTTAAATTTCAAAATTAGTTATTAGATTCAGTTGAATTAAATTGCATTTATAGATTATTATGTTATACTAATATAACAACAGTTTTTCAATTGTTCTGTACTGCAGAAATTTATAAATTATAACATACAAATTAATTTTTATTTCTAAACTCTTGCTTGAAATTCAAAGAATACATAAACAGGTAAAAATGTAAATGTAAAGAATAAATTAGCACTGATACAGGCACGGTACTTAAACCTAAGATGCTTGTAATGCTAATGAGTTTAAAGCCCTCTTCAGCTAATTTTTTTACTGCTGTTTACGTATTTTTAAAAATAAATTTCAAATTTTATCTCGATTCAGAATCTTTGATCAAATCCAAGATCTAATCCTCTAATGAGATCATCACTATTTTTTCTAAATATGATTGACTGCTCATAGCTTAAAATAATTTTTATAGTTGAAGAATTATCATCTTTTCACTTCCGCTAACTGCAAATTGTTTTGGTCTTTGATTAATTTATCAAAAGGCCTTTTATTATTCCAGTGAAGGCGCATAGAGCTTTCAGTCCATTTTTGTATGTGTTGTTCGTTTTGTATAGCATACATTATAGACAATCAGTAGAACTGATCTTCATGATATTCGTCCACGATTAGAAATTGTCTTAGGTCAGTTTTGCGAATCATTTCAGTCAACCTATTTGCATAATTTTTTTTAAAGGTGTTGGAGCAAAGTTCTAATCTAAAAATTCTATTTCTTCATTTTGCTCAACAAATATTAAATTTGGAATTTTTTCCCTATGTAGAATTAATGAATTTTTAACTAGAATTATGCGTACAGAGCGAGAAAATATATAATTCAAATATTTTTTAAGAAAATGAAAATATGCAAAATTCAATTTTTTTAAATCTAAAATCTTGTAAATTGGTTTATATATATATCACTTTAATGTCTGCGTGCTTTTATCTTTTCTCTAAATGACCCAATTTCTTCTCTCAAGAACTCAAACTCGGAACTTCACCACATCTAACTTATTAAGTTGGCATCTCATTATGACAGAAAATATTCAAAGAATAAAAGCAACGGAATCAGGTTGTCGGATTTATGTATGTGTAATGAGTGGAGGTTTCAAGGGGAGATCAGAATCATCTTAAGGAGTGCCTCCTCCTTGTAACTTGTTCCCTTTTTAAATATGACCTCATCCCATTTTCATCATAGATACCTGTACCGGTACACAATTAAACTTCTGATTTTAAAAAGGGAGACAACTTAGAAATATGGATGTGAAATACCAATCTCAGGTTCATCGCCTTTGGCTCTGAAAACCAGTCAATATTGACTCACTTCTATTCTCCAACTCAGAGAAATCTTTTCCTTTTTTAAACACCTAATCTGAATATTATTTTTTATAATTACTTTTCGAGACACACTGGAATTATAATTATTTCTTTTCACAAGTTAATGTAAATTAATTTTAATTTTTATATTTAATATTAATCCCGTAAAGAAAATACGCTTCGAAAATATAAAAATATCCGGTTTTAATCTATATTGCAGGAAATAAGTAATAAGCAATAATGACAGCAAAAAGTAAGAAAATTCATCGCTGGCTTGGAACCTGTTTTTGCTATCAAAATTTTTTAACCAACTTGGTTGTTTTTCTCGTCCAGCCGCGAGAATTAAAATAAGGAAAGTGACACGCTTGAAAATTATAATCACCTGAAACTTAACGAACGATGGAACTCGTCTTTAAATTACCCTTTTTTATTTTAAGAAAATATGTATCTACGTTATCAGTTTGGTTTAAGTTTAAAACTTGGCAAAATATAGAACGAACTTTTCAGATAAAAGTCAAGTTTCATTTTACTTAATTGCTCTAAAAATAATTAATAAAATTTGAATTTGTAATAGGACCGGAAATTTATTAAATGGTAGCGATAAATTTGAAATCAGATCGGAACTAATCTGTTGAGACGCCGAGTCTTAGTTTTCTTTATTTTATTACATTTTGCTTACGGCAACCAACAAATTGCACGAATTAATTTCCAGTCTCGGCATGAACATTTTACAAAAACAAAAATAAAACATAAAAAAGTAAAACATAGAGATGGTTTGATGATGGTGCTAAAAAGTTGTATATCTCGAGATCCAAGATGTTAAAAGGATTAAAAGTAGGCTGTAAATTCTAAATCTTATGATACCTATTTACTGAATGAAAGAAGCTAAATAAACATTAAAATTTTCCAACTAATTGTTATTTCATTAGGGTTCCACAAACATTTATTTATTAATTTATTTCAATATTTAGTTTTATTTCACTTTTGATGGTCATAAAAAATTTGAATTTTTTAAACAATAAATCCAAATGGTAAATAAGTTATTTAAACTTGCAATTCAGGCCAGAAGAGATGCTATCTTGACTATCGTATATATTTAACTGTCCCCTTTCCCTATAACTACTGACCTGCACATTCGTGGGTGTAATTAAAACTCTATTTTCCTCTCTTGTTAATTGTAGCATTTCAAATTTTAAAATCTTAAATCTTTTGTCTGTCTAGAATTAATTAAAAGATTTTTCAGTTATATTATCCCAGAAAAAACTACTTACACTTTCCAACATTTTCTCTCTACTTTCTTAACTTAAACGAGAACCACATTCTTTTTAGTCATTAGATTATGATGCATGTTGATTATTTTAAATACAGTATTGCACTTTCCCTTGCAACTATTTGTTTAGTTAATTTGTACAAAATCAGGAAATTTTTTTCCAACATGAATAAGGTGTACATTTAAAAGTTATTTATTAATTTAAAGGTTCAATTAATTTTCAACTCAACTTATTTATTTCATGTCATTAGAACTAGCAATGAGACTAACTTGACATTTTAGGATCTCTTCAATCTTCTCAGTATGAGTTCCAGTCTCAAGTACTCTGACGAATTAAATTAATTAGAGAAACTATTTTCGCGACATAGGATTAATGGTTGAATTTCGCGATGGTAAATTTATAAAATTCCCAGACCAGAGTATCTTGCGTGCTACGAAAAAATATTTGAAAGAGGTCAAGGAAGCCCTAAAAAAGAAGCTTCACTTTTCTTCTACATGCAGGCTATTTAGTTTAGCATATCGCGTGCAGATAATTTTTATTTAATTTATAATAATATTAATTATTATTCTACTCTCACTTCAAGTATTGAACCTCTAAAGATAAGAAAGAGTTTTTTATTCCATAATCAGTTATTGGGTAAGAATTCTTTCTTTGAATTTTGAAAATTGTAGCTTTGAGAATTTCTGCTCGCTTTTTGTAATTGGTAGCTTTGAAGTAGACATTCAAGTTTCGAGAACTACAATTCTACAATTTCTAAAAATTGTAGAATACTAGATCAAAAATAGATGGATGTAGACTATAGAATAAAAAGTTGCTTGGCCTGAATGGATTCTAGTTAATTTTTGCAGTGCAGTTTCGATAGAATAAACGAATAGATACGCACGTCTAGAATTTAAAGGCATTCGATCTGCTCTTAAATGGTCAGGGTCACGAGTTTCTTATAATGGTCATGGTCGTGTGTAACTCCTAATCGAGGACGCAATTCGAACACATAAAGGAATTCCCCACTAGTTTTTATAAAGTTGAGTCACATTTGTTTCAGAAGAAAAATAGTTCAACAGTTATTATTTAACTTATTATTTCATTTCGACTCTAATTTAATTTTTAAGGATGTTGGGCTTATTCTATCTTCAAAATTCATAACTCCTCGTTTTGCTCAACAAATTTTAGATATAGATATCATTTCACTCTGTAGGTGAATTTAATTTTGAAATAGAAGTATGGCTATAGAGCGAGAAAAAGTTTAGTTTTAATACTTTATGTGTAAAATGAAGAGTTCAAAATCCAATCTTGATTGGATTTTGAACACCCCTTATTTCGTAATTTAATGATTTAAAGAAAATTGACCTTATTCAATCAAGAGAATGGTTACACTGCAAATTTAAACAACAATGAATGATCTTTATCGAAATAATTCGTTCGAAACTCTGAAAGGAGTCATTGAGGCAACTTTGTTAAGAATGCCCTCATTATCTCACTTTTTTTTTTATTTGTCAATTGCGGATTGTAATAGAAATGTGACAAACTACCTCAACGTCGGAAATGACCCAGAATTTGTTTAGGCCACAATTCACTAGTTATCTAATCATAGAACGTTCTTCTACCTGCCATCAGGTCGTGAGTTATAAATTATCTACGTCGACTTTATTTCTGGTTGAGCTTCCATTACTTGTGAAATACGCCCTCTTCCTTCTCGCAGAAAATGATTGCAAAAACAGTTCATATTTGTTGTGGAAGAATTGGAATAATTTAAAAGTCTCCAACTTGAGGCTCAATTCTGATAGGCTATCTTAATAAAATTGTGGTATTTTAAATTTGTAAGATAGAAAATTGTCACCTTGAAGAAATATTTTCTATCGACTAAGAAAAAGTTCTCACAGTTCAAGAAAATTCGAAACTCAGCTATGCTTATTGTTCTTGACTTGTGCTTCCCAGTGCAGGTGAAATCGAGTCTACAATAATTTCCTCGAGAGGTACAAACAGCAGAAAGAAATGAAACGCATTCAATAAAAATAAACGGTAAATTTCTCCAAGTTTCATTCAATTTCAGTTTTAGCTGACCACTTTCGAAGTCAGCAAATTCGATATTTCTTAAAGAATGTTGAAATGCAGAAAGATTTATTGAAGAAGAGTAATTTGTAATTTGCGATAAAACTCTTTTCATTGATGCTGGGATTTAAACTTTAGCTTTAGGCTCTTAAGTAAACTCGTTTGAAACCTTAAAAGGCAGAGCTTGGCTCTTGTCTTTCTACTTGATCCCTTGAAGTTATCTTGGCAATGTGAATAAGGCAGCTCTTTAAAATGTGTGAATTCCTTTCCTATTTTGCATTGTAGTCTCCTAACTGTATAAATTCATATTTATAATATTAAATCCTTTAAAGTTTAAAGACTACTCTGAATTCTTTACATTGTAATTGGAAAATCATTCCAGAGAATTCCACTCTGAATTAAGAATTAATTTTTATTTTTATTTGCAGGTTTGCTAGAAAGATGGGAATCGCTATCATCCAGAGTTGAAGAGGCTGAAAGAGCAAATGCAATTCATCGCGATATAGCAGCAATGCATCTGGAGTTTCGAGCAGCCCACGAAAGAATTATGGCCTACGAAATTGTCCTGGAAAAACCTCACATTCTGGATCAGCGCATCAATCAAATTACGGTAAGTAGAAAAAATGACGCCAAAAGCCGAATTACAATATTGAAACTAAATCCTGGATTCAATCAGTGAGTATCTTCTTGGAAAAAAAAATTGAAATTGAAAATAAATAAAACACAATTCCCTTATTCGTTTGTAATCGAATTTGACTTCTATGAAAGGCTGAATCAGCAGCAAATGAATAATGAGTCGGACGTCTCTTCCGCGTGCAATGAATCTCAGATTTTATTTATTAAATTGTGAACACCTTTCATCTTCATAAATCTTCTTGAATCTTATTTATGATTTATAAATCCAGGATTTAGCCTCGAGTAAAAACCTAGTTGTTATTTTCTTGTGTAATGGGAAAGACCAAGCTAATTTCCAATCTAAATCCTTCGTTTTAAAAAATGAACACTTGTTTAAATTTTATCTCGCAATAGGTTTAAAACTAAAATTCTGGTAAGTGTATTAAACTTCTTTATTAAATATTCTCGATACCGTCTAAAAAATCAGTCATTAAAAGTGATTTGCTCTTCTTTTCTGGTACTGAAAATTTGTTTTTTTAAGTATACATCTAGGAAGGATTCATCTAGTTAGGAAGAGTCCTCAGAAATATCGGTAAACCAAGGCTGAGAAGTGAGGACTCTTCGCCAAGTAAGACACATTGCTCAAATGCCCAACCGGTTTTCAATATCTCGTTTCAAGTACGCAAAGATTCCGAGACTAGTTCTTTAGATCTAGAATCTGGCCTGCAGACATACGAGCATCGTTGATTAATTCCATGTCGCGTGTCCCTTGTCGACTTATATTCTTCATCCTTGTCTCGAGATTTGAGGATCAAGGACTACAATTACGAGAAAGTCTCAGCAAAACTTGTTTTTATACTTGAAAATTTGACCACTTTGCATAATGCAGTGAAAGTATATTATTCTTTCAATTTGCTTTAATTTATTTGATTGGACACGTTTTGCGAAAAGTAATTTTGATAAAAGCATTGGAATTTAAAGTCCTTAAATTTCTATTTATTTAAAAGAGAAAATATTGAATTTTGAAGTCAGATTTTGAATTTTTCGTTTTATGCAAAAAGTATCGAAACTAAATATTTTTTCGCTCTGTATGCAGTCTAATATTTGAAAAAAGATTAGTGCTACAGAGCGAAAAAATATGTATCTATCATTTTTGTTGAGTAAAATGGAGAATAGAATTTTGAGCTTAAAATTTGGGTCCAATGCCCTTAAAAACAAGTAGTAAAAATTTGAAAGACTGTTTTCTTTCTTTTTTTTTTGTTTGCTACGACATGCTTGACGTCATTAAACCCTTTTGTGATTAGTCTTTGCTCTTTTTTTATTGGCATTTCTCTGGCGCGAATCTCGGTTGGTGTATCTTTCGAGACGAACCGATTAATACCACTTCAGTGAAAGTTCAATGCCCATTGGGCGATGTAGAAGATGGTTATATTTTTAAACGGTTTGAATTTAATTACGACTGTCAGTTTTCATTGGCCATATAAGAGAAAGCTTCGATGACTGTAATTTAAATAAAAGTTGTCCACTTTTCAGTAACAATTCCAATCAATATCAATAATTATGCTTCGCAGATTGAAGATAATCTAATAATTAAAGAGTAGATAATGTCAATTCAATTGTTGAATGATCGGATTCAGAATTTGCGTTTGTGAAGAGTACTATTTAATACGAATAGTAGTAAAGAGGAAGTAGGGCGAATGAAAGAATTATATCTGATGGTAGCCAACAACCATGACACACGTGAAAAAAAATTATACGTATGTCTTGTAACAATACCATTACATTTATCTCTGCGAATCCTGTAAAAGGGTTAACATTGTACAGGAATCTAGGTTTCCGTTCTTTAGCCTGCTTTTAATACTAGGAAAACATTTTCCTACCTACGGAAAAACATTTTACAGTTCTTACTCTTCATTAAAGTAGATAACATCCATTCAGAAACATAATTATTTCAAAAAGAACGTACTTTCTTCAATTAAGGGTTTTGGAGCCAATTTTTAGTCTAAAAATTCGATTTCTTCATTTTACTCAAAAAATATTAAATTTTGAATTTTTTCCTTCTGTTGAATTAATTAATTTTTAAATAGAATTATGCGTATAGAGAGAGAGAAAATATTTTATTCAAATATTTTTTAAGTAAAATGAAAATATTCGATTTTGAAGCCAGATTTTGAATTCTTCATTTTATGCAAAAAGTTTCGAGATTAAATATTTTTTCGCTCTGTATGCAGTTTTATACTTGAAAAAAGGTTAGCACTACAGAGCGAAAAAATATTTATCTATCATTTTCGTTGAGTAAAATGGAGAATGGAATTTCGAGCTTCACACTTGGGCTCTACACCCTAAAAATTTTTTTAACATAGTTTTTAGTCATTAATTATTGTGTTACGGCCGCAATAGTGAGTGAATTTAATAAATAAACAGGTAAGTACCGAATTTAATTTTTACTCGATAATAAAATTAGGTACAAATTAAAATTCCCTGGCATGAAGTCCTTAAAGGTGTTGGAGCCAAGTTCTAATCTAAAAATTCGCTTTCTTCATTTTACTCAACAAATATTAAATTTGCAATTTTTTTCTTCTGTAGAATTAATCAATTTTTAATTAGAATTATACGTACAGAGCGATAAAATATCTAATTGAAATATTTTTGAAGAAAAATGAAAATATTGAATTTTAAAGCGAGATTTTGAATTCTTCGTTTTATGGAAAAAGTATCGAAATTAAATATTTTTTCTCTCTGTCACGCAGTTATATATTTGAATCAAGATTAGCGCTACAGAGCAAGAAAGTATTTATCTATAATTTTCGTTGAGTAAAATGGAGAATTGAATTTTGAGGTCAGAATTCTGAACAACTCTTAAATTAATTACATTTATTTGTTAACATTAATTAAGTATTAAAAACTTGAGATTTCGAGCGACTTTTTAAGAAATTTCAAGAAATTAAAAAAATCCTAAAAAGTGGGCTTATTTTTTGAAATTTGAAATTTACACCAGACGGGAAAGAAGACATTTTTGCATTTTAGTATACATAGAGTGGAAATTCACTTATGTAGTCGTTTTGTCGATAAATCAGATCCCTACACCAACGCGAGCTCTATACTCACTGTACATGCGTCGCGCTTAGCATTTGATTGGTTGCTATTCGCGCGCAGTTTAAATACTAAAAAGTATTATTTTTATTATTTATTATTAATAATGGCATTTCAACCTATAAAACTATCCACTAGATATAAATTAATCAATCTTGATAAAAATGAAAATTTATTAAATGCACATTCAAGTGTATATTTTTTATTTACGTAATATGCATTTAATTAATTTTTATTTTCATCAAGATTCATTAATTTCAATCTAATGAAAATTTTCATAAGTTGAAATGCCATTTATTTAAAAAAAAAACCTAAAATAATATTTTTTAGCATTTTAAACTGCGCGCGAATAGCAGCCAATCGGATGTCGAGCGCGACGCATGCACAGTTGTGTTAGTTGTGTACACAAATATGTAGCGTTTCAACTCAACTCTCGTGTTTCTGCTTTTCAACTCACATTTCACTGATATTGCTATTTTATGGTAGTAATTGTAGCACAAGAAGACAAACAGAAAAAATAATTTTGTTTGGACGCATCAATTGGCCAACAAAAAGCCAACATTCCATTTGTTTTATTTGTTTATAAAGTGTATTTCTCTAATCAGTGGTTTGCAAAATGTCGACCAAGAAGAAGGTAATGTATGTAAGTATAGATTACAGTTTTCCGTTATAAAATGTTATAATTAATGCACTTTAGATCATTATTATTGCACCATAACTGCCGGAATAACCGCTGCTAATTAACCGTTATATTTAGGATATTTACTAATAGATCATGTTCATTATATTATTTCATATATTTACTTTATAAATATTGCAAATATTACTAAGTATTTGGTCTATCAATAATACATTTTAAAGGTTTTGAGATGCTATCTTAACAGAGTATGCTAATAGTTAAAAAAAAAAAATAGCTGGTGAAAGAATATTTCGTTCAATTTTTAGAGTTTTATGATTTTTTGCATCTTGGTGTGGTTCTCTTTTGTTTATTTTCTTCTTCGAAATTTGTGCTAACATAATCTATGTCTTGTTTACAAAACATCTTTAAACTAAAAGATCTGTAGAAAATATTTTTAAAAAATCAAATTCGAATGCTTTATCATTTATTTTGGTCATGTGCATGTGGTAATCGTAGTTCAATGGGAAAAATCATTACACTATACAGATATGTCTGAACTGTACGAAGGTCGTCGATACGAAGGACCAGAAACGACACTCCAGAAACTGCACAGTGAAAAAAAGTCTTGGTTTATACGAGGAACCAGATGTGGTAAGTTCGAGCGATGAGGAAAATGAAGTCGAAAATGTCGTACAAAACAAAAAGCAAAACGAAGGGCAAGAAAAAATGCAAACTGAGGAACAAGACGAAACAACTTTGATTATTAATGCCGTTCGTAAGCGTCAACCTATTTGGGATAATCGAATGACTAAACCTGACAGAAGTCCAAAAGTCATAGCGGAACTCTGGCTTGAAGTGGATGAAGAAACAGGTATTTTATTCTATAATTGATCAATAATTATCAGTAATGAATATTCTAATATTTAGGTCTTATCCATCTTATATATGTTCTCATTCATCATAAAATTGACGATTATGTTTACTTTTAGGACTTACTCCCGGTAAAGCAAAAGCCATGTGGAGTGTAATTCGACACAGATTCAGCGCTGAAAGACGCCGAGTGGAAGCTGGACAAAGTTCTGCTTGGCCACATTACAATCCGCTTCTTTTCTTAATCGCAACCCGTCAAGCAAAACCGTACGTCTTAACACAATTCCATCAGCGAATTACTATTTTTTTTAAAGTAATTTTTCATCCTTGTGTGCAATTAACATAATATGAGTGCATTTGATTTGTAGGCAATATCCATCACCCAAAGCATCTACACAAAAAGTTATGGTACCAAAACAAGTGACTCCAAAACAAACGACTCCAAAGCCAGCGGTTTTAAAAGTTCCAGAACCAAAACCTACGACACCAAAAATTCTCGAGTCTAAGAAGAAAAAAGAAGACACCCCAAGAGCTTCCAATGCGACTTCCAAAGCAACTTCAAACACAGCTTCCAATCAACAGCAAGTGTTGGAAGGAGCACACCAATTGGTTCCTGCCCCAAGCTTACGGAGTCGAACCAGCAGAAGTAACATTGAACCACTTTATCAACCTCTTGTACCATCTCCGTCAATTTCAATGCACGAAACGAGAAAACGAGAACTTTCCATCACATCCTCAGATTCTGACGTTGATGTCGTCGAGGAAATTAACATGAATGGTGGTTCTTATATACAAAGGCACATTGAGAATCCGATTGCTTACAAGAGAGTTTGTATACGACAATTGCAAGAAACGCAAGTACAGAATCTTGACGACGATGACGATGATGACGAAATAAGGCGATTTTGCTCTTATCTGGAAGTCATGTTGAGGAAAATGCCGAAAAGGCACCAGGAAATGTTCTGTGAAGAAACATTGGACCATCTTGCCACTGTAAACCGCAAGCTTCGAAGGTCAAATTTTTAAAAGAAGCTAGAGACGTTTAAAGCAGAGAGCTTCTGTATAAAGCAAAAAATTACTCAGTGTGTAAAAAGAATTTATACCTTACAGTCCTTGTGATCAAAGAAGCGTACAAGTACAAAAGATGATTATCTTAAAAGTTCGCAATTACTATTCTTAGAATTAAGGAAAGTATTTTTTCTACTTGAGATGTGAAAAAAAAGACAAGTATTCAACTCTAGAATTGTTTAAATTTTGTAAATATTGTTTCAAAAATTAATTATTCGAATGTTCAGTTGGTACATTTTTACCTATTATATATACATATATATACATATATATATATATATATATTTATATATAACAATTTATGTTTAATATCACTTACTATTATCGCCCTGGCGCTAACTTTCCCTTGAAGTCTTATTATAAGTGATGCACTTACATAAGTGATGCTAGAATTGACTTAAGCATTGTAAAAAAGAAAAACATTTTTTTTTTAAATAAATTTTCTTCGTTAATTTTTTGTGCAATTGGCATTATAAGGGTGTCAATAATTCAAAAAGATAGTAATGCAGAAAAATTAAGTGATTAGTAATAATAAACGCATGAAAGAGAGACGAGATATTTTATATTCATGATAAGGATTTTGGATTACTTTGATAACTCCTGTGAATCTCTGAAAGTATTACAGAAAATTATAGATATCTGTTAAGCTTAGCTTGCCTAAGATACGTCTCATTTTAAAAAATTATTCGCTATTTATAAACGCTTCTACTGAGTTTAATCTGCCTTCATTTTGTTTTGTTCATAATTTCTTTAATAGATTATTATTATAACCATATTGATTTCGTAATAAAGTTTGTTAAATTTTATAATAAAATGTTATTGTTTATTACCAATTAAATAAGCCGTTATTACAAAATTTTAAAATTAAAAGATTAAATTTACTGCTAATAATTTTAAACCAACATTAGCGCCTTTTATATTGAGAAGTTTTTAATTTTTTTAGATTTTTATGTTGGTGGCACTGATAATGCCACGCAAATCGTCTTATTTCGTCGGCTTTCGGCAATATTCGATATTTTTATTAGATTTGGCGGTGTTCGGTGTTTGCTCTGATGTGTTTAGTTTATAAAATACATTCTTCTATCAATAAAAAACTTAGCTTCATTTTTACACTGGATGATTATTAAGTGAACATTTATCAATAAAAGAAAGTGCCAGAAGATATTTCAAAATGTCGGACGGCAGTAATCTAGTATACGTAAGTATATATTGACAAGGTTGAGGTTATGACTCCTCCCTTTGCCTTTGTCGTTAAATATTTTATTGATTGTGCTCTTAATTCAGTATTTCAAAGCTCAAATTATATCACTAACGATTTTTGATAATTTGAAGTATTGTCCATTACTTTTTTGTGCATTTTTTTTCATACTTTTTACTGTAAAAATTGAATTCGAAAAATTGATCGTCATTTAAGGTTAAAACAGAAAATTGAAAATTCTGACTTTTCTTCTTTTCTGATAAATGATTCATCCGTTAAAATTTGAATTTTAGAGCATTTTGCATCTTTAAAATATAATTTCATTTTAAATTTGGGAGACTTACATGAAAATTTTGTTTATTTGTTACAATTACAATATACCAGTCAGAATTTTGGATTCACTTGTTTTTTTATGATTGTTTGTTAAATTCTCCTTAAAATATGTCTAGAATGAAGCCACTTGCTGAATTTTATAAGAATATATTGCAAAAAACGTCACATTTTAGAGGTAAACGACTCATTTTAGAGGTAAATTTCTATAAAATCTGATAGATTTATTTAAATAACTATAATTATTTCGCTGCATTTTACAAGGGCTTTAATTTGAGTTTGAAATACGTATAAAGTTCAATGTCACCTGATCAGTAGGAAAATAATAACTTTACTAGATACGCATAATTATAGACTTTTCATTAAATTTATAGATATGCGTGCATTGTGGACAAGTTGTTGAAAACAAAGACAGTGAATGGCATGAAAGACAATGTCCGCAAAAACATGCTAATATCGATGACGATGATGTTGAGTTGAATGTTGAAGTAGTGGAGGAGGAAACACCAGAAGAAAAGCAAGTTGAGAAAGACGATTACATAAATCGACTCATAAATTGCGTTCGACTTCGTACACTACTCTGGGATAAATTCCAAAAAAGGGATATTCCAGGAAGGCAAAAGTTATGGGAAGAAATCGAGCAAGAATTAGGTAACTAAAATTCCATCTTTACCTTTCAAATTTTTTTTCCATTAAGAAATAAAAAATTAATTAGTAATTAGAAAATATAGTTAAATGTTGAAGTTTTAAATTTCTTATTTCGTTTTAAAGGAACACAGCCAGGCGTGCCAAGAAGAGATTGGGCACATCTTCGAGAAAAGTACCGAAACGAGAGAGCAATATTAAGGAGAGCACAACAAACAGGTCGACAAATGGCGCCAAGATGGGAATACTACAGTTGTATGACTTTTCTCGAACAGGATGGACCGTAATGATCTTTATTTTAAATGTATTATTAATACCTAATTCCATTAATTTTTCTAACACTAACTAAATTATTAACTTTCAGCAGACCTAAGAGAACCCTGCTTCCAAAACCAGCGGCAAAAGTAGTCTCAACTAAAATAGTAACAATAAACGGAAAACAAGTCAACAGAAGTCACACAAGAGCAAAACCTGGACCTAAGCCTGGCAGTCGCAGAGCCGCTAAAAAGCCATTGCCTAAACCAATTACAAGGCCAAAGAGGCAGACTAAACCACCACAACAGCACATCGAAAAACCACAGACAGTTAACGCGATAAGTACCACAAGTAACTTTGGACAGTTGAACGAATTGAGAGTTCTGGTACCGAGAAATGATTATAGAAACTTGAATTCTAGGAAAAGTGGAAATACTTTGAATTCCGTGAACGATTCCAATTCTCGCAAAAGAAATAATGTCGACTCACAAGATGATATTGATTCGGTTGCTTTTAAACAAGTTTGCATTCGAACCGCTGACGAAACTCAGATAACCAGTGTCAACGATGATGATACAGTAGGAAGATTTTGTTCCTATCTCGAGGTCATGTTAAGAACTCTACCAAAGGAAAAACAAGAAGTATTTTACGAAGAAACACTCGACCATCTTGCCACTCTCAAACGTCAAATTAGGAGGTCGAACCATTCAAATCCTGCTTCTAATTACATGTAAACTAAACCCCGAAAAATTTCCACAAATTATTTTATACTATGTTCTTGATCTATAATTTTTGTAACTTGACACATTAATTATTTTTACTGATTACTGAAAGAAATAATAGGGAAATTATATTAGTTTATTTTCGTTTATTGAAAAATTATATTTAGGCTATAATGACACAATTAAAAAATTTTTAACGAAATTTGTCTGTGTAGAATATAAGGATAAATTATAATACAATTTGCTTGTACATTACGTTATGTCCTCTAAAATTGACAAATTTGGAGTTAAAGCTTTGAGGCTTCATTGATAAAAATGACCGAAGTGTTAGGAAGAAACACTTTTTTAATTAAAAATCAAATCCCTGTTTAATTTTAAACATAACCACATGTTTTATTGTGAGATAATAAGTTAATTTTTCGCAATTTCATTTCATCAAGTTATATTTCACACTCATGGAGATTGAGGTCGATTCCATCGCGTCATCATCAGTCATTTCCGTCAAATAGTCATCTCATTTTGAGTTAAATGAGCATTTTTTTTCATTCCTATTTGTATTTTATCAAACCACTGAACAATTGACAAGATTAAATTGTGCATTATTATATCTACGTTATGTTCCAGTACAATAAAAAAATTTGCATTAAAAGAAACTTGTATTATTTACATGATTTACATTCATCTTAAGGGTCTGATTAAAGGTGTGACCTCAAAATTCAATTTTTCCCCCCTGCTTTTTTAATTTTACTATATTTTATTACTTTTTATATATAATACTTTTTGCATAAAATATCTATAATAATTATCCAATTAAAATATAATAATATGAGATTGAATAATATCAGATTAAATTCTGAGGTTGAAATTTCGATGAAATGGTATTTGCCGAGTTCAAAAATGTTGATAGAGTACTAATCTCCTTTAATATGTTTTCTAGGCTGCTCTTCTCAAATTTCCGCAGCTTGGGTTGATAATTAGATTCTCCTGGAAGCTGGAAGAGGAGAAACTTAACGAATTTCTATTTCCTAAGACGTGGAAATGAGGATCCGTGTGAATGCCACGATCCTTTCGGAAAAGCGGAGGTCGAAGGACAGGAAGGAGAGAAAGTTTGAGAAAAGATGGTAGCAGAGAAATGTGAATTTCGCAGTTGGAGGGACTGAGAGAAAAAGAGAAAGAGAGAGGCGTAAAAGCGTAGTCGTGTCGCACGTACGCTCGTCTGACGGGGACGTGCTTGGAATCGCAAGTCGACAACAAACCCGTAGCCAGAGCCCGGTACCAACCCCCTGAGTACCAACCCCTGAATCCCCGGAACCCGCCGCCACCTCCACAATACCCTCCACATCCCTCTCGGCCTCATTGCGAAGACCAAACACATGCTCCCTATCTATCATCAAGATGTATTAGCGTCCAACATTTGCTGGCTGAACTCGTCGTCGTGCTGCATTATGCACGAGGCAGCTTGCCTTACCTACCGCGATATCCTGATCCACATGCTCGCGAAGCCTCGCTTGTTTTACATGTTCGCCAAGAGACAGGGGACCACAGCTTTTGGTTCTCTAGCTTTAGATTTTAGACTTTGATTTTGGCTTCTAAATTAGAAAATAAGGTAGAAGGAGTAGCTTATCAAAAGAGAACTGAACAGTTTGAGTATTAACTCCTATTGATCAAACCTTCGCTTTGATAAATAGGAATTACAAAAAGAAGAGGACTAATGCAATATAACTTGGCAAATTTGACTTCACTCGTCCTGACTAAATGAACAAAACCCGAGTGGCGCCAGCAATTGAATTGCATCAGTAATGATTAATTGATCAGTCGTGGTGGCAGGCTTGGACAAATTCATTTCGAATGCGCGACGTACTCTGTAAAACACGACAGAATGAATGAATGAATGCAGCGTTGCACTCGGATCGCAATTGTGCGAAGCGAATCTATTATACATTCGTAAACATGTGCAATCGGCTTGAACATACCACTGCTAGTTGCCCATCGCATAAAAGAGTAAAGAAGAGAATCAAGCTAAAGCAAGGAAAATTGAGCAAAAGTCGAGGGAGTAGATGAGCCGATCGACGATTATGCTGCTTACTCACCATTCTTCGAACACCACCGACTATAATACTTTGCATTTATGATTCCTTGCACACGCTCTCTCAACAGAGGAAATTCACACAAGGCCTAATAGTTCACCGGAAGTTTCTCAGGTAAGATTCCTCAGCATCTACAATTTTATAAACTCTGATCTAAAATGAGGAATTGGAATATAATTTCGTTGAAATTAAGCTGTTTAATTTGACCTAATTGGATAAACTCTGGAATTTACTGACGACTTTTATTTCTGTAGGTGCGAATCAAAACATGTTGTCTGGACAAGGTCGAGGTTTAGGAAAAAGCTTGAGGATAGCGAGCGATTGAAGGACGAAGGGAGCGGAAGTTACGCAGGGGTCGAAGCTTCGAAATGTGGACGGCATTGATATTCCAAACGCATTGGAAAGCCAGCAGAAGCAGAGGCGTCCCTCCTTGCCGAGAGACACGCGCATTCCGATCTAATTCAATTTCCAATCAACAGCCAATCAATTGATTCGAATTCGGTATACAGAGCGGTCGCTTCTGCTTCGGGACCTGCATGCCTATGAGGCCTCTCTTCTCTCTCCTCTCTCTCGGCACGTACACCGTAAAAGTGGGGAATTAGCTTTTTACGCCTCGTAATTCTGATGATACTAAACAGAGCAAAGATCCGATCCTATACTATTTTAATTGTGATTCTTGACGTGAGTTCTTACACCGAGGTGGTGACAAAAAGAGCGTAACGTCGATATACCGAATAAAGGCACGCAACCACTTCAATTCTTCAAATAGAATCAAGACTTGATGACCAAAAGAAGATACTTTATATGACCTGTTTTGCACCTTGTTACCTAGTATCCAGCTACGAATTCCGACTTGTGCAGAGGATTTTTCACCGGCTGGATAATTCAAAGGGATTCTTTTTTTGCGTTTTAGGTGGTCGTCGCTAATTGGTCAGTGAATTCTTCAATGAAAGTATTTGTACCGTGAAAGAAGATTAAGTGGGACTCCCAGAGTCTCTCATTTTATGGCTTAATATTACTTTTTCTAGATTCACACCGGTGTACCGCTTTTAACTGAATATTTTTTATTTTGAAGCGAATCAGATTTAAGTTGATTAGTTTTTAAGACTTCGAAGTTTAATTTATTCAAAGTGAAAAAGATTTTGTAAACAAACTAGCTTCTAGATACTTATTTTTTGAGTTTTCGAGTTGGTGGCAAGTTTAAAAGTAGCAAAGGGAATGGAAGGGCGAAAAAGATCGTGGAAGTTCTAGATTCTACGGTGCAGAATGACCGCAAGGACGAGTTTTACGAGCACTCGAGCTCCTGGTCACGCGATGAACGAGAGGAATGGGATGGATGAGTTCTCTGACGCCCTACGTCGCCATCGTAAACCTGGGGTTATTTATGCGATCCTCGTCGGTTTTGCCTCAAGTAGGATGACGGAGACGTGACAACGTGACGCGGTTTCTCTATCGTCTCAAGGAAGTTCTCTCGGTTTACCTACGCTCCTCTGAAATTGATCAGGCATCTTCTAAAACCTCTACGAGCTTTGATGTCTTCCTGTAACTAGTCTTGCTTCATCCAAGTTTGTTTCTACCTATTAAACTCTGGAATTACATTTTACATTTCAGTCTCTATTCTGTCATCACAGATTCTGTTTACTTGTAACATTGTTTTAATTGGCGGGTGAGTCAAGTAGTTGAGATTGTAAATTATTTTTCAAAAATAAATTGAGGCAATTTATTTTAAGAATTTAAGATTGATGAATGAATTCTTTTAGTAATGCGTCGATGATAGTCGACATTACTCTTTCCGGGTGGTTCTGTGGATTTTTATTTTTAGTTGTAGATCACTTTTAGCTTTAAGCGGCTTGGTCTTACCCCTTACTTACCAAGATCGAGGTAATTCGTTTGAATTAAGGGCTCGACGGAGGTAGTAAAAATGTATATTTGATGTTACAGAGCGAACTCGCTTCACTGAGGGATCGCAAGACGGCGATGTTGGCGTTGAACGTTTCGACGCACAGACTTCTTACTGATCTGGGTTCATCTGCTTCACCAGCTTTTGCTGCCCTCAAGGATGGAGTTGCTGATCTCTATCGCATCTGGGATGAAATCGTTCAGAAGTGAGTTTTCTTAAATTGAAAATTATTAAAAATTTAAAAAAAAGGAAAAAAAAGAAAGATTGAAAGCTCTCGCTTACTTTGAAGTTAAAGGACATTTTTGAAGCTTTTAAAATCAAGTCGAAAACGAGGCGGTCTCCAAAAAAAGAGATTTAATAGTATTTGGTCTGAAAAGGAACAATAAAGGGATTAAATAATTTATTTTACAAATTTATCATTAAAATTCAGATGAAATTTTTCATTTGAAAAATGAATTGAAGCGAAAACCCCCTTCGAGTATTTTTCATTCTCTTTTTTTGGATTTGATACGTCAGTCGAAATTGAAGAACTCGAGGGTTGAATATAATAAGCAGGGTTCATTGACTGACCGTCGCTTGGTTGGTATGTGACGTTGGACAAATATTGTGAAAGGTAATGAAGCCTTCAGAGCAAACATTGGAAAACTATGGCACACCGTAGGTATCGGCATTGAGAAAGGGGATCACGAGATAGCAGATAGCAGATAGCAGTCTTGACCCGTGTCACAGGATTACCAGCTTTACGGGGGGATTGCCAAGTTTAATCGCGAAGGTCCTCTCTGATAGTGTTCGCTTGGGGAATGACACAACCTTCCCTTGCTTTTTGCCTTGACATTTTGCCTCCTCGACCCTTTTTACAGTTATCTTACCGAGTCGCTCGAAAAAACTTGCTTATTGAATATAAAAAAGGTAGTCGATATAAAAGCCACTCTAATTATCATATATATATATACTTTGATCTAATCTTGAATTTGATTTCTAGACTTTTATTTTGAGATTATAAATATTGAATCTTTGAATTTGCAAACTTGAATAAACATAGTGAAGAGAATTTTGAGGATTATTGTTTGATGGAGATATCCGCGCGTGAAATCTCGCGGGAATTTGCTTCAAGTGAAGGTATATTGACCTTTGTAAACCCCCAGTGGGTCAGTGGTCAATCCCATTTTGCATGAATAGAGCCCCTATCAAGAAGGGGGATCATGTGCTCATGGTGAAATTAAAATGGGATTTAAAAGCCTAATACAGAAAGAGATTTTACAATCCGGAAAACCCTTTAGCTAAAGAGGAAAATCAAGGCAAATAATCTGAATGAGAATCTAAAAACGTGAATTATTCCCTCGAAAAGACTAATTGTATCTTTCATTTTATATTTAATTAAAGAGATTAAATAGACTTCTCAGGATTAGAAATCTGCACTACGCCATTGGGATAGAAACTTTTCTGGATTTATTTGTGTGTCTAAGAGGGGAGTTGTGATTGGTAGAAATAAAATGTTTTTATTTGCCGATAGCCACGAGGGTTGAACCTTATAACAATGTGCTGGTTCTTGTTTGCCTGGAGGTATTTCCTTTCTGCACTATCAATCCAGTATTTATACGTTTCGACTGATTTTGGTTAATCTTTTCCTTCTCTGAAAGCCTTATTAACAAAGATGTTGATTTTTAACAATGACCTTTATTTTTTCAGGGGTAATCAACAATTGTGTGCCTTACAAGCAGTTCAACAGTTTGCAGCACGTTTGAATGAATTGCAGTCTGCTTTGAGAAGAGACAAGGACGCCCTTGCAGTTTTGGATGCAGCCCTTCAAGCTGGAGCAACTATTGAAGTCGCTTCTTCCGTACGCGATGTAGCGCGTCTGCTTTCTGAGAAACAGGATGCTAATTGCCAGGTAATTTACTTGGAAATTTATGAGGAATTGCTAATTGTCTAATACTACTAATTTGAAAGTTCGAATTTTTTTCAAATTAAGAACTAAAAGCAGGAGAGGACTATGTAATTGACAAATCGAATCCGCAAATAAGAAGCAAAGAAGCAAGTGATATTGGCATCTCACGTGGCTTAAATGAAGAGGAAAACGACCAAGAGTCCCTCGACCTCTGCTCTTTGATTCCTTCCTTCCACTCGTCTTCCTCCTTTTTTCAATGGGTCATCGTACCTGTAGAACTTCACCTTGCTAATTTAAATCGTTCGGCTATTATTAGTAATGATCCATGACGAGACGTAGAGTGATTGCAGTAGGTAAGCGCACATCCTCGCGAATAGTACCATTTTCCGTCCTCATGTGATCATCAATTATTTTCTATTCATTGGAAGCCTGAGAGTCGTAAATTCTAGATTCCTAGTCGAGTGTGCTTAGCTCTTTCAGGAAGTTTGAGAACTTGAGTCCGGATTTGGAATTTGCATTAGAGATAAATCTGGAATCAAAAAGGGAGAGGTATGCATTAAATTCACTTCTTTGGAATTTCATCTAGTAGATTGTTAAGGAAAAGGTCGAGAAGAAAAGGGGCAACGAAGGGTTCTAAGTGTGCGGCGGCTTCGTGTTTTGCGTCCTGACCCATGCACTCAGAGATGATGGCTATTTTCGTCCCCCGCATCTTCAGGGTGTTGCTTCAGGATATTCAGCCTTGAGATTAATTTCACCGAGCTGATTACTTCGAATAAGGCTCTCGAAGCAAACGCTCGAAAATTATATTCTCCAATTACAGTTGAAAGTTATGATAAAAAATGAAGATTCAATAGCAATTTCTAATTTCGCCTAATTTGTAATTAAGCTTCGGAATTTTAGGAGTAACTGATAACTCAGGACTGCCCTCGTTTAGTTTAGAGTTTCGAAGGGAATAATCGAGATAATTTTGGCGAATGAGGCAGTGCAATAAAAAGGAGCAAAAAAAAAAAGGAATAACCAGGAAGAAAAGAAGGTGAGACTCTTCTCACTTCTTTGCCCTCCCTTGAATCGTTTCTCTCTAGAAGTCTACAGCTATCGCCACGCCTTCCACCTTTATAAGTCGCTCTTATAATATTCCTTGTTTCTCGTCCTATCTTCCTCTCACATATCCGACAGATCTCGCCGCCTTGTATTATTACTTGTGTGGCACACGCTATGAAATTCCCACACTCGTGTTCCGACGCTCAAAATGGAAATTATAACAATTCTGAGATGAGCAAACACGAGCTTGCCTTATTCATTCTGATAGGATCCGAGATGCAGTAATTCAGATTAAGTTAATTGAAAATAAAATAGATATATAGAGTAAACGTAATAAAGATATCCTTTCTAAAACTTTTGATATTAGAATGAGAGAGTATTTGATTTTATTAATAATTATAAAAAATTATGGACAAATCGTTTCAGGATTGTTTTCGTGTTTTCCTGATTTTCAATCGGTGAGATAGCTGTTAGCAATTATTCAACGTCGAAGGACGGGGCAACGGGTCCCGCGGGTACCGCTTGTGCGCATAAAACGATTTCCTCGGCTAGATTGGAAGAACGGGAAATTCAGGGGATATAAGTGTCGTAGATCTCTAAATGCTATCCTCATACTTTAATGCCTCCCGATAATCGATTTCCGCCTCTTCGGACTGTTTTATTCGGAACTCGCTTCATTATTTAATTACCCTTGCGGCAGATTTGTATTTTCTTCTCCTGAAGACACAATATATTCCAACTGTTCCAAGATATGTCCTGGAAATGACTTGACTATAAAATCGAACCTTGAATCTCTTCCCTTACTTCTCAGATTTACATGAAATAATTCGGGACATATTTTACTGAAAATTGAAGCAGATTAGAATCGTAGAACATCATTGCCATCTGCGTTCAAAGCAACCGCGAATGGGGAATATTTCGAGAGGGTGAAATAAAGATTCTGGAAGGGGAAACAAAAGGCAAGAGGCAAAAGACACGTCGATGGAAAAGAAGAGGTGGCTTAAAAAAAGAAAGACCTACTACCAACTGGATGAAATTATTCCCTCGTGCATAGTAGATAACGTTAGAAAATCTTGGAGAACCCGTTTTCCAAGTCGGATTATTTCGTTTATACGGGACTTTGACTCCGTCAAGTAGTTTGTATAGTCTGACACATACACATGTATCAAAGTAAGTCGCGGGTTTGGGGAGAATTGTCGCGAGCCGTAAGTCTTCTTGACAGACGAAATGAGCGCGAGAGCAATCGAAAGTCAACGACACGAACTTCGAGGCACTTTTCCTCTCTCGAACCTGGTGAAATTCTTGGCCAAACGGTCTTAGGCACCGAGTTTACTTTATATGCAAATTCGTGACGAATGTAGAGAAACGAGGCGTGACGAGGCGTTTAACATTGACAGGTGTCATCACTCAAACGAGGTACCCTTTGTGTAACTAGCTCTTTGGAACCTTTGATCTTATCAGGACTTTTCGATTTTCTGCAAATTTCCGAGTCATTTTGAAGGTCAAGAGGATTTGCAATTGAAAGAGCTTGATGTGGAGCGATCTTATTTTATCTAGCCATAAGTTTAACTGGCTAGTTAGGATTAATTAATTAAGTTAGATTAGAATGATTAGATTGTGGGAGGAAGAAGAACAAGTTAACATATTCTGTTTGATTCTACTTGATTCTTCTTGATTCTTCTTGATTCTTACTTAAGAGGTATCTGGCAAGTGCAGCTGGGCCAGCCTTGCGATCCGGTGATATTAAATTTGTATTTTTACGCTGATTCCACGGGCCATCCTGGTACGTGACGGGAAAGGGAATCGTCCGGGCGATTAACGATCCGAGCTCCCGAGGGAGTCGCTGCCCCTGAGATGCCCAATACTCACCCCTCAAACAACTGTATCTCGTCTAGTGCAGGTGATGGTGATCCTATACTCGACCCTCAACCCAACCGCGCCTCCCTGACCCGATACGATTCGCGATATTTTATTTAGTAGCTATCAAAATTTATAGATTCTTTGCGATCGAGTAACAATGAGGATCAAAAAAAATTCTAGGAGATTCGAGGACCTGAGAACGAAGAAAAAAAAGGGATAATGCCCGATGAATAGTTCATAGACTCAATACACTTCCGAGAATTCAAAGTCCCGGGAGTTTAGAAGAGCAAACAATGTGGAACGTAAAATTTCAAATCCTTTTAATACGAATTTCGACTCAAGTGAGTAAACTCTCAAGATAAAATTACCATAAACGAAAAGCTGTTGATTAGATCAAGTTATGAAATCGGTAGGGATAGGGAAGTGTAGTATGATATCGAATATTGTATAATCCAGTGGCTGATGCTACCCCGGAGCGACGGGAGGCGTATAAGACGATGATATAGAGAAGAGAAAGAAAGAGAGGACTATAAGTGAACTTTGGATTGTGATACCAAGAGGGAAGATAGGAGAGAGAGTGAGAGGAAAAGGGCTGGAAGGGCTGAAGAGAAGGAGTGAGAGAGTAGATTTAGGCTGTTTGCACCAGTGGAGACGCGGGGAACGAGCCTCCGGTAATGAAAAGCGCGATCCGCATACCAAGTAGCAACCTCTAACCCAACCCATATACAAGGTGGTAGTGTGGTACACTCTTGTATAACGGATAGTAGGTACCACCAAGCAAGACGCATCTCAGAAGGCCCAATCACGTACAAAACTACAAAAACTTCGACCATTGCCATCGTTGAATCGAGAGCAGAGATATCGCCTTACTATCTTGCGATAATAGATTTCAAGGGTGAAGGATATCAATAGAATAATTAATTCTTCATGGATATTCTTCTTTTTTTTTGGGATAGAAGAAAATTTAACATTTATTTTAAAGACTCTAATCTTCTAGGAACTAATGATTCATTTCTCGTTTTTATTTCTGTTGCAGAATGGAAGTGTCTTGAACGACACATTGAAGGAAGACTCCAGCGACGCTGGATCAAAGTTTGGCGACAATACCGTGATCGGATTGGCACAAGAAGGTGGTTCTCTTTCAGACAGTGGTATTTCTGACAGCGGCAGCGAGCAGGAACTGAGTGAGCGAGAGCGTCGTCTGGCAGCTCTTCGACGTCTGACTCGTACCCTGGAAAGCCAATTGGCTCCCGGAAGTGAGGCCTTAGCAGAACTCTGGAAAAGAGTTGAGGACGCCGAGGCAGAATTGCGAACCTTGCAGAAACAATGTCGCGAACTTATCGTTCGAACTGCTGCCAGCGTTGAATCTCGCAGTACCAACAGAGCTACTAGCCCAGTCAACTTCCCAATTCCAATGTGAGTTGAGATTTCGTTTATTTGATGTGGAAATGATCCAGAATCTAACAATGACATAGAAAGGAATCTAGAATCATTTGATAGAACCATTTGACTTGGGTACTATGAATTGTGAAGTGTTCTTGAAGATAATTTTTGAACGATTGTCAGGCCCTTTGTGAGGGATTAAAAACCGCAGTCGCGCCACTCATTTCATTTGCATAACGTTGAAATGAGAAGTTAAGAACGAAGGCGTCTATTTTAAGTGGGGATAGGGAGTCGTCAACTCATAATGCTTCCCCTATAACGCGTCTTCTCATTTGAATATAAGAAGTTAGCTGTGAATGAAAAAATACTCCTGCAATTTAGAATGAAAAATTTTAATAAAATAAAATTCTGAAAAGAATTTCAAAAAGAAATGGTTAAAAATTAGATAGCTTCAGATTAAGTTTTTATAAATTAGATGAGGAAAGGTTTAAGCGATAGAGAGAATAAAATTACAAATAGCGATTCTTTCCCTAGAATGGAGAACCACTGAAGTGGGGTCAGCTGTTGAAATGAATTATTGCTTTTCATAAGCTTCCCGCCTTCTCTCACCCTCCTTTTCCAGCACAATATGTTCAAAGAATTCTGAATTCTGGGGAATAGTGCAATTGCGAGACGTATTATTTCTTCTTAATTTGTCTTGGAGTTCATAAATTTAAAAAGGAATTCTTCCCTTCCACATTTAGAAGAATATTATTGGGAAATAACTCATTAGAATTGCCAAATTTATTCCTAAAATATTTAGCATCTTGAAGTCAAAAAAAAATTTTTAAACTCTTTTGTATAATCTTTTGTAATTTAATAATTTTATCCATGAAAAAATAAAAAGGACTTTTTTGTTTAGGGGAAATTTTCATTATAGTGTCAACTGCGAGTCTAGGGTCGCTACCAATTATTCTCAACCGCCATTATCACTGGCCACCTCATTTAACTTTGTTTTAAGGATGTTTTTTTTTATAGTTAGGTTTAATCACTGGCTTCTTGTGGCGGTGGTAATAGGTTTAGTTCGGCTGGGCGCGAAACGTCTCCTATATTGCGTCGTAAAAAAAAGTTGTAAAAACACAACGCCTGTTTCCACGTCCATCAATTCGTTCCGCTCTTCCTTTCCCTTCATCGCCTCAAGTTTTCTACTTACGCGATACATCGCGTAAACAAGAAACAACTCGCATCAAAATTTTTAAATTACATAAAGTCTTATCCAAAAGATGGAGAACTCTTTAAATTTGAATTTATTTTTTCTTTTCAGTAAGCGCAAGAAGACACCAATGGATCTGAAAGCAGAAATCCTAAGTCCGAAGCTTGCCAAAGAGAAGCTGTTCACAAGCTCCGGAGATCCAGAAAGCGAACCAGGCGAGCCAAGCAGTTGGATTTGGCGGATTTTGAGAGCAGCTTTGCCGTTCCAATTGGCTCTCGTTGCTCTGTTTTGTGCAGCTTGCCTCTTGGAGCCACATTGCTGTGAAGCAGCCAACACCCTCAATTTGTCTCTAACGCCTCAATTGCGTTACGTCCGAGGACCGCCTCCAGTATGAGCTGTGAGTAAAAATAAAAGGGGAGAGACCCACACTGAAACTCACCAGTTTCGACAGAATGAACGAGTCACCCAGATTCGACTTTTTCTGCCTTAATCGTTCAAAAGACTGAGACTCTATCCAGGAATTCTTGCCAGAATCGATCACGTTGATCAGCTTCAAGAATGGACAAGCAGACGAAAAATTAAGTCCAATCGGGTTCCTCGATTCTAATGTACGACTATTTCGTAGTGACTTTTTATACTCGCTGCTACTTTTTATAAACGTGATTTACTTCTGACAATACTCCTGTGAATAAGAGTTGACAATCGATTTATAAAATCGATCCATAAAATCCATTCGTAGAATTCATTCATAGAATTGAATCATGTGCCTTGGAGTTGCCAGAGCGGAAAAAGAGGTACGCATAGATTAGGGAATTTTCGAAGAATTTAAAAGCATTTTAATCACTGATTTATTGTAGATAAATCCAAGGCTTCGAAGTAGATAGAAAAAGAAAGTCGCAAATCAAAACGATATTGGCACATATCGTTCCGTTGTAATGCAAAGTATTTTTTATACCAGAAATTTGCATTTCAGATGTGACGTAGACTTTACACGTCAAAAAAATCTAAAAATTTTTTAAATCAAGTTTTGCGAAAGCTTCTGTGCTCTCACTATGAGAGGCGCAATGAAAGTGCCAATATTGGTATCGCTTTCTGTCCAGAGAAAGTAATTAGGCTTACGATAAAAAGTGTAAATAGAGGGAAAAACTACCGATAATCAAAGAGCAGATAATAATTTGATAAAAGCTTTATCTGCGAAGATATACTATTTTTTCAAATTATCCATACCAATTTTGATATATAAAACCTTTTTCGTATTTTTCATAACTTGTAACATAATTTAGTTGCTAAATATCTTGTCTCAATATCCATGTGTGTCAGCTTGAGAATTTTTTCGCTTAATGCTTCCTGTATTTCAGGGTTGGCTTCTTTCTCGAAAATCCGTAGAGTTCCATTAAGAACGTTATGCTTTCGTTCTTTATAACTTGAACCTTTGGATCGTCAAAATTACGCCTTTAAAATTAATAGCGTCTTCCGCGATGATAAAATAAAGGTAGTCATGCTAGATTTTTTTCTGCGAGTAAAAGAGTCGCAAAGGTAGAAAAAGAAATCAAAAGCGACAAATATTTTTGACATACAAAGGTACAGAATGTCAATGAAAAGGCGAATCATAACGAAATGTGTTCAAAAATAATTTAACTAGTCATATCAGAATGAGAATACTTAGGATCCATTTCTATAGAATCCACTTTTTATTTCCAACGCTCACCACAGTAGATTTTAGAAAAATATCTGATCAGATGTTCCGGGGGAATTTTTTCTCTCTAGCACTTTGTACTATATTAACATTAAGGCACAATGATTAATCAATCAACATTTTTCTCTTAAAAGCGATCGTTTTTTAAAATCGCCTTCTATAAGTCTGAATTTTTTATAGTCTGCGTTAATCATTGCTGCCAACTCCATTGCGTGCTTATATATTTTATAAAGAAAAGTTTGATACAAAAAAATTTTATTATATTTTAACTTTTTTTTTATACTGTAATATTTTTAGGTACATATTTCTAATTATAATTTTCGTAAAGAAACGCAATGGAGAATTTATGCTAATTTATTTAGAGAATATAGTGCGAAGAGTAAATCGTGCATGTTGTTGTAAAATATTGTTTTTTTTATACATATATATTTTTTTTTAACGAGTGGAGTTTAAACTCTAAATCGACTCGTTTTTAAGCTTTTATTTTCCTGTGTGAACTAACAATTCACAATAAGTTGAAAGAGAATTTAAGATTAATAGATAAAACCCTGAAGTGCATTTTCGAATGACGAGGGGCAATGCACAAACGAAAATCTGTTTCAATTTTGGGTGAAGCCTCCGGCATTTTCGTTTCAAGCTTCTTTTCAAAATTGTTTTACCAATGCCAAAGAATTCACATTAGAAATAATTCTAAAATATTCATATCACGTTTACTTGTAATCGTAGATTTTTAAAATCTACAAAATTAAATTATACTTTCTAATTTAACTTTTGTTTTTCGAAAATGTTAATTTAGAGATTCATCCAGCAGATTTTCGAATCTCGAGTACTTATTCAACGAGTTGTATACGATTAACCAAATTTTAGTGAATGTACCACAAAAAAAAGTGTTTGTGTGATGTTCCTTAAAATTGAAATCGCAGGATAAGCTATACGTGTTACAAACTTTCAGTATAGGAATTAATATATGTTATACATATATGTAAAAAATATTTTAAGATCTTGAGCTTAGGAAACCTAATCCTAAGAAAAATCTACATACTTGAAAAGTATGAGGTCGAGGTTTATACAAAAGACAGATTACTGTAAAACCTAGCATTATCATATTACTTCAGCCTAAGTAACCCAAAGTCCATTTTTTTTTAACTGACGAGAAACAATATCGTCAGTTTTATTGGACGTGGGTGACAGCACCTGCCTTATAAATAATCATGATAATGTGTATAAAGTACCTGAGAATAAGAGTATATATATATATATATATCTATATATTATATATTTAATGATGTAAATCATAATATGCAGCAAGATTGTTAGTTCAATTTTGACTCAAATCCTCAAAAATTGATTCTCGACTTAAAAATTGAATTTTTGATGATTTGAATCGAAATGAATGTTAGATGTTTCTTTTCAAAAAAATTAGCGTTGCCGCGTTAATAATATTGCATAGCTATAATTTGCATGCGTTTTTTTTATATCGAAAATAACTGGTGGTGTTTCCACTTGAGAAAATATAAAAAAGAAAAAAGAGAGATTAGTCGTAAAGCGTAAAAAGCGTATTAAGCGTGTAAAAACTTTCGATGATTTGATTGCAGTAGGTAATCCTGTAAAAAATGTACAATTACTAGTGATATTCTAAAATCGAATTGCCTTGGGTAATTTAAGTTCGATATGGATTATGGCGACGAATTTTTCCCGGCGGGGACGATTTTGCCAATTGAAAGAGATAATAGATTCCACCAATTAAAACCGCTTCGCCAATTCGACGACGTTTACTCGTTCGCGAATTGAATTAGGTGGAATTGAATTTCGAAGTATTTTAATACTGCCACGATTTTACGACAATTTCTGAATTAAACCACGACAATCAGTGGAAAAAATGTGCTCAATTGAGTGATTTGTGACTAATAAGGAAATATCTCGAGGTATCTCTTTTCGATTTTGATGAAACATCCCAAAAACATTTCATGGGATAAAAACAACGCCTAAGTTTAGAAATTAAGTGTAAGTTAAATTAAAGTTTAAAATTAAATTATAGTTTAGAATTTTATGAAATTTGAGGACTATGTGTAAGTGTCATAAAGCTAGGAGAAAATTGAAGTTTTTTTCTACCAATATTTTGTTGAAAAACTCCTTGTAGGGAGTTTATTAAAGTTGTTTTTATACCATAGAAATGTTTTTTGTACGATAAAAAGGAGGACTCCTCGTTATACTTCCTTGTAAGAGATTAAAAGAGTTGCGAAATTGAAAAGGAAATTTAATAAATTTCGTATTACAACTTTTGATATCAATTTACAAAATATGGCCATTTTTCTTCGCAATTTCGCTACTCTTTCTACGATGAACGACTTGTAAGGAAAAAATAATTTTTTTCCTGACACAAGATGCCTATTTTTTTTATACAAAAAGAAAAAGTAGGACTCTTGTGTTTAAAATTTCATATTTGTGAGAAGAGGTGTTTGTTAGCCTAGAGAAAAAATCTAACTGACGCCAAATTTTATTTACAATTAAGATTTTCTAACGTAGATTAGACTAGTAATTAAATTTAGTGAAGGGAAATTATATGTTGGCCAGTTGATTTTTTCTCAGTGTATTGTGGGAGTAAAATGAGCGATCTTTCGTTTAAATAGTCGACTAAAATTTAAGGTTTGCCAACTGCTCAAATCGTTCATTTCGATTTGCGTCAATGGTATCATGCCTGTATTTTCAGATTTGCATGCTTCATCCCTACATTGTAGGAATCATTTTTCATTCATCTATCTTCGTTCATCATCATCAAGATCATTTTTATTTGCGTTAGTTTTTCCGATAACAAGATACGATTACTAACATACAATAGATTCGGTTACGTTATGTTTTTCCTCTTAAGGAATGCCGCGATGTGTTTTTGGAAACGTATGCTAATAAAATTTATTTCAGAAAAAGTTCTGCTTTTTATTAGAAAATATTCCTTCCCTTATTTTAATATTAATTATTTTAATATTGGTAATTTAAAGATAATATTTAATAAAATTATTCTACAAAGATTTAAATGGTTATAAATTTTTCAAGTTTGTTTTTGAATCGATTTTAAGTTTCTTTTTTTCTAATTTGCAGAGAGTGGAGTATTGAAAGTGGAATAAAGCGACATTTGAATGGAGAATCGAGTGGCTCGGGGTTAAGAGTACTTAAGGTAGTTAAGCTTGATCTCAAGAGTGTAATGCCGACCATTTCAGCAATAATGATTCTCCAGCGATTGATACATAGGAAAGATGATTGCGGCGTTCCCGAGGTGGATTGTAGCGGCTTTAGTGAAGTCAGAATGGAGGCGGGGGTACTCGAGGTCAAAGGGCACAGCCGCTATGTTATTACGACTCACACCTGTACCGACAGGTAGACCACTATAGCCGAATATTTTGTAGGACTTCACTTAATGGATTCGGCCTCGTCGCTCTGATATTATTATATATTCTTTAGAACAACCATCATCAATACATTGTTGCAGTTCCAGGGTTTGTGGGTTCTTGAGTTCAAATTCTATCTTCATAATTCCATTTCCTCGTTTTACTGAAAAAATATTAGAATTAATTATCTTTTCGCTCAGTAGATCAGCTCCTTTTCGAAATAGAAGTATGTCTACAGGGCGTAAAAATATTTATGTTTAATATTTTTCACGTAAAACAAAAAATTCAAAATCTAACGTTAAAATTTGAAAAATTAATAAGTATAATTTTTAAACATTCAAAGTTTTAGTCCTCTTGTCAGGAAGCAAATATCGAGTTAAATAGTCATTTCTAGAATCGATCGACGATTTAATCCATCTCGGTCATTATAAGTTTGTTACCTGGGGGGTCTTGTTGTCGCTAATGGGGAAACTTTAGAGCTCTAATTCGTAATTTACGACTACTAAGGGCCACCGCTTGAAAACTTGTCCAGTGAAAAGTCACTTGATAGAGAATGGGGATTATGGAAAGGTGGAAGAATGGGTGAGGGGGTGGGGGTGAGTTGGGGTTGAAGAACTTTAAGGCTGGCAAATGAGTGAAGACAAGAGGTATTATTTTTATGGGGAAGACCCCCTGGTGAGTAAATGGGCCACATCGTGCCTCTCTACGACTCCTGGGGGGTTCTTCAACCTCGCTCGACTTGCCCTCCCCTCCTCAAGTCTTGTACTTAAGTAAGCGAGGATCGCCTTCCTGCTTTCCCTAGTTCTCGCTTCATGAAGAGGAAAGGGTTGAGAGCTCGGGGCTGTAAATTACCAAGAGGGCATTTTGATTAAATTTTTTATTGTAGCGCCGTTACAATCTTGGGAGACACCTCCCCCCCACTTTCCCCTGCCCGAGGGTGATTTAATAGTCAACGGTTAAACTGTAGGTGTATAAACGTGGAAACATTTTTTATTATTCTGGATCTTGAGGGGATGACTACTTCGGTGCATTTTCTAATTAAAAGAAAGTTATTCTGGGGTGTTATTATTATATATTGTAGTTTTTTTTATTACTGTTTTATTTGATTTTATTTATAGAGGAGATTTATAAATAAAATTTACTTTAAGGATCAAACTTTCATGTTGTATTTAATTGTATATTCGATTTGAGTTTGTTTTTGAAGAATTTTGAAGAGAATAGAATTAATGAAAGTTCTGATTGAAAATGAAATTATTCAGAGCAGTGGTAACATTCATTTTTGGTCAGACACAACGATCGGCTGACAATATGAAGTTTTTTCTACTCGGAATATTTTTTTCTTCTTTTCATTAAGTTAATATGATTGTAGGAATAGGTTAATTAATTATAGGTTTTTTTATTAATACTTAAATGTTATGTTAAAAATTATTAGATCAGATTAGATGAAAAAGCATTTATCTACTTGTGACGATTCAATACAGTTATAACTTAGTTTCTTTTACTGTTACAAATGTTCGCAACTACAACTTTTATTATGAATTTTAATTTATTTATACAAAAGAACTTAACCACAATTGTGTTACCGAATAAAATTTCGATGAATAAAATTTCCATCGATCGTTTTTCTTAGTCGTATTAAATTCATGTAAACAAAAAAGGAATTTTGTTTTTTAAATTTTTGTCAATAGAACTTATTTTTGAATTTGGTGTTCGAAATTCTTTTTTGAATCTAACCAATCAGGGCTCTAAGATTTTAGATTGCAGATTTAATTGGCCTGATGACCCTTTTCAGGTATGGTTAGGTACATTTTCTGTTCAGTTCTTCATTTAATTGTTGTTCGCCCTTCCTAAAAAATGGTGAGTAATTTTCTTCACACACACACAAAGTAAACGGCGTAGTGAGAATTTATGGTAAAAGTATCAATCTTCGTGTCGTTGATTTCTATAGTTTTCCAATAAACAAGACTGGAATACTTGTATTATTTTACTCAGAAATGTTTTTTCAGCTTTTTTTATAAAGAAAAAATTAAACTCTAACGCTTGATTATAGAGATATTTTTGTCAAAGTAAAAATGTCTGGGAAAGTGTAAGTAAAGTAAAGTTAGAATGAAATAATTTCAAAATAGCGATAGAATATCAATATATATATATATATATTATAAATATCAACGTTTTCAAGGACGAATACAAAATCATTATTGATTATCATTCATTTTTATATTAACTTATTTTCAAAATATAAATATTTTTACTTATTTTCGAATTTGGTATTCGAAACGGTTTTTTGAATCCAACCAATCAGGACTCTACGATTTTGGATTGTAGATTTAATTGGTCTAATAAGGAATAACCCTTTTTAGTTTTGGTTAGGTAGTTCCTCTGTTCAGTTAATTGTTGTTCGCGGTCGGGTGTTGATTGTTGTTAAGATTTATAGTAAATTAAACGCGAGTGTAATTTTTCAGATACATTTGGCTGATTAAAATCGTCTTTATCGAAATCCAAAGCCTTAGGAATCTGTCCTTTCTGAAAAATGGTGAGTAATTTTACATTGACATAACTAAGTAGCGTAGTGAGAATTTTATTTATGGCCAAAATATCGATTTTGGAGTAATTCGTTTTTGTAGTTTTCTATTCACTGTGACAGCAAATCCTATTAATATTTTGCTCTTGGATACTTTTTCAACTTTAGAAAAATGTAACGCTTATTAATTAAACGCCTATTAGTCATATTTTTGTAAAGGTCAAAATATTGGCAACTCTAAACAAGCTGAGGTTAGAATAAATTAAGTTTGGAATAGTAGCAATTTATATTGATGACCTTAATAATATTATGAATGCCATTGTTGTTAGAGAGAAATACAAAATATTGATTATCCTTCATATTTATTTATCAATGTGGATTTTGTTACACATAAAGGTATTTTTGGATTAAATAATCCTTTAAGTGGATTAAACAGTATCTTTCAAATTTTTTAAATTTTAAGCTGAAGAAATAAAAATAGGAATCTTAAAGGCTTATTTTATTTAATTATATTGTATTGAATAGAATACAAAACAAAAAAATATTAACTATGCCGTCAACAAAAAATATTAAAATATTCAAATTTGACAATGGAAAATTTATTAATTGAATATTATTACTAAATTATTAATTGAATATCTTTTTTTACAGTGAAAGGAGCAGCGAATAACAGTGCGGGGTTATTCATATGGCTTTTGTCAAATCTTGATTTAAGACAGATTTGCAATAATTAAAGAAAGCAAAACTCTCGAGTGGAAGAATTTTTCTTAATGTTTGACGGAAAATCTCAAAAGAAAAATGCCGGGCTCATGTCTTTTTTCGAGTGTAAATAGACTAATTAATATTACAGGGTGTCTAGCAATTTTCAAATCCTTAAAATATGCTACATTTTTTTATTTTGCAGAATAAAGTTTTACAGTTTCGATTTAATATTGTCGAGATTAAATAAAGTTTTGGATTCCTTCTGTTGTTAATATATATTAAAAGTCAAATTAGCTTCAAAATTTGAAATTACACTCAGTCTATTTATCCTAATTCTTTGGATTATTAGTCAAATAAAAGGGGAACGGAGTATTTCTAATTCATTCGTAAACTGAATTGGGAATTTAGATTTGAGTATTATTTATGAATTACTTATTGTTTGTCTAATTAATTATTATCATTATTTATGTTATAATTTTTTATTTCATTAATATTTTATTTTCTTTATTAATATTTTTTTATTTACATGCTAGAAGTTTTGAGGTTTATTATAGGAAAAGCTAAACACCCTGAACATTTTTTCGAATTCCAAACCGAAAATCTCTAAAAAAATTTCTCGGGCTTTTTTTTCGAGTGCAAAAGTACGAATTAATCTCAGTGTGAAGACTATTTATTTATATTGTGCTACCATCAGAGGATTACGACGAAATGATCTTTAAGAAATACGCAGTCTACTCAACTGAATAAGCGTTCGAGGATTTTTCACCTTGGATATATTTACTTCATTCTTTTGTCCAAGGTAAATTAATATAAATATTAATTAATTGTATTTTGTGTATCTTTAACTCATTTACATGCTGTATATATATATATATATATATATATATATATATCCGTTTTGAAAGTCGATCAATATTCATCATTCTAAACAAGGATGTAGAATGATGAATATCGATTGACGTTCTAATCTTGTAGATTCATAGCAAGTACTACTGAATCTTTCGTTCCGCTAGAAGAAACTCATTTTGCAAATTAAAACCAAACTTATGTACAAAGGATCAACTACATTCTAATCTACTCAACCAAATTGTTTCAACGCAGCGTCATAAACAAATCATTCAAACTACCCTAAAAACTCTTCTTGAGTTTACGAACTAGAATCTTCGCGCAGAAACTCAACAAGTGTTTTGCGTCCTCTTCTCACGGGGTTGCCCGTCCTCATTGCAACCCTCAAACGTCGCTTCGTCCTCCTCTCTTGTGGAGGCGGCGGTCTCCGCCTTCTCACCTCCCAGCGGCGGTGGTACCGGCAGCGACATCACGACCTGTTCATATCAGCAGTCACTAGCAAACCAGACATTTGTGTTGGTATCCGAGGAAGAATGGGGGAAAGGGATCCACCTTGGTAGTAGTGATAGTAGCATATCTCTACCTCGCACCTACGGACACAGTGGCGCTGAAACCGCTAAAGCGGCGGCGCGCCAATCCTGGTGGGGGATCTTTGTCACGTGGTCGAGTGGGCCGAAGCTCCGCCCCCGCGAGGCAATCCGATCCTTTGCAACTCATTCATGGCCGAGCCAAAGGCTGCGCCACTCACCTCCGGCACCGTCCGGCTCCGGATCGCAACAAGACGATCTCGCGAACACACCTGTTTTCCAGGATATCTCGCTGTCGCGAAATCAGGCCTCGCCGGAAGGCTCGCGATCCGAGCCCCGGGCCAGTTCGAGTACCAGTGCGCGAGTATGTAGTGATGATGTAAAATTGGTCTAATCGGGAAATTAGGTCTCTCTAAAGGGTTTCGTCGTCCTAAAAGTTTTCCTTCTTGAAGGGGTTGGTTCTTGAAGTTGATTCCTCAAAGAGTTGTGGAATCTGGAAGGATTGGTTCCCAGAGAAGTTGGTTTTTGGGTCGTTGTGCGTGTTGGGTTTTTTTTATTTCGATAAGTGGCTGGTTCAGTGATTTCTGAAGTTGTAGTTAGTGCGCGAGAGGATAATCAGTATTCGTTGTGGAGGGGTGGCTGATGCACCGCGGCGGCGGCGTCGCCGGCGGTGGTGCTGGCGGCGGTGGAAATACGGCCGCCGGAGCTAGAACAGCCCTGGAACTGGAGCATCCCCCGACAATGCCGGGGGCCCCGGGATTTTCGTGGGGGGCTTTCCATGCGGCCGCAGCCGCGGGTATGATGCAACCACCTCTTTCCGCCGGCGGAGATTACGCCCCGGCTCCGGCCCACCACGGGGCCACCCACCCCGCGATGCCCATGGATCTCCACGTTTCCCAAGCGTTTCCTTACTACAGGTTCGTCTACGTTTTCCTGATTATTTAATAAAATATCAGTTTTCTGATAAAGAAATTATGCCTTTATTACTGGTGCTAATTGAATATTGGTTGTTTCTTATTTGATTGAGTATGTCCAATTGAAAGTGTTTTGGTTCTTTAGGTTCCTTTGTTGATTAGGTGAATTAACGACGTAAATATTTTAAAACTATTCTATCCTGTCCTATTTTAAACAGGACATGGATTTCGGCTAACTTCATATGTAAAGCACTTATCTTATTAGTCTATTAATTTGACATGCGAATTTGAATGGATATTTCAGTGTCTAAAGACAAAATTTGCGCGCTTAGTCTCGTTGATTAAAAGAAGTACAAATTACAGAATTCTTCACTGAGAAAAATAGATCATAAAACCTGAATGCTAAAACTAAAGATAGTATCAGGTAACATAAAATATGTTAATGTATATGTTCTATAAGTTTTACCTAATATAAAAAGATATTACTAAACATAATCTCTAAATGTTAGATTTTTATCATTTTCAATTAATTTGTGACATCTGAAGATAATAAACGCCCGTTAAGTATTGGTATTTAAATTTGGAACTGAATTAGCGGAAGGGAAAAAAGAAGGGGGAAGTAACCAATCTCTTTTTTTTTTATATTGATCAGTCTTACAGAATAGGTAGTTCGTTTTAAAAATGGTCCCAATAACCAGTTTTAGGGGTTTCAATGTCTATTAAAAATCCTTAGTTGGTAGCTGGGGTGAAAAATCGATAAATATAACTCTTCATTTTAATTACTGGAAATTAGATAGGGAAATTCGACGCTTTGTTATCAATCATCACTCATAGAGCTTTCCTTGGTCAATCTTCCAATAATAAAAGAAATGCTATTTAGTCAATATTTATGTCAGTATGTTCGATTATTTATTATTACCATACGTGATATGCGACCGTTTATAGCGGCATACGAGACATGCCACAGGCCACTTACTGATCTGTAATATCTCGCTTAAAAGACCAGAGCTTGTAGTCATTACTCTATTTTTATGCTCACTCTTTAATCTTAAAGTACCTCAACTCGAATCATACCCAAGGCCAAGGACAAGTCATTCATTCCTATTTCATTTTCAATCAGTTCCAATACTTTGCAAATGGAAAATTGTTTATCATCATATTGTGTAATTAATTATTATTTCTTTTCAATAAATTGATAATTCAAAGCATTCGATCAAAATAATTATGGTAGTCGAATGAACGAGTTTTAGATTGCGAGGTTAAACTTTGTAAATCGTTTAGAAGAAACTTAAGGCGGAGAAACTAACAGATGAAGTGAACCTGGTCTTTATCATTAAAAAAGGTCTAAACGGGAGTTAAACGTCACGCTGAGTTAACTGTATGAAGTGTTAGGCACTTCACACAGTTAATGGTCTGGTTTACACTGTTGCGACGCTTATAATAAATAGATGCCGCCTGCCATATTAATGACGTTAGACGAGAATCTCTGCCTATTAATTTTTTATCTGTTAAATGTTCCTCGTCGGTAAATCTGAATTGGAAGTGACAAGGTGCTAAGATGTTGATTTCAATTTAAAAATTGTTGATTCAGAGTTGAAATTAAAGTTTTTTTTTTTTTTTTTTTTTTTAAATTCGTTCTTGGCCAAGTGAACTTTATTAATAATTTAAAAATAATAAAAGGGAAAATTGCACTACATTACAAGTTTGTACAATGATTATATAATTTTCATTTATAATTCTGTATTCTGTAGATTGTTTTACAATGTGTAAATGTAAAGTATTTTAAACCGAAGTAGGTAATCATAGATATACGACTCAACTTTGCCACAGGGATCTCGCATAATTGGCGATGCTTAACAAGATAAGACACTAATATGCATAACGCGATGGGCAGTGAAGTTATTAATATAATTGGATATGATGGAACTTCTAGAGAAAGTATTCTTGTTTAATCCTTCTTGTTTCATAAAATGGTTAATGTAATAATTGAACCAGTTTTTCATTATTTTTGTCTCGTTAATGAAATTAACTTAAGTAGTTAACTCATGCCAGTTGATTTAATCAAATAAATGTCGTGTATCTCTCAACAAAAATGAACATAGTAATTTATGTCCTGAGACTCCATTTATTCATCGACATTTATACATTTTTCATCGCGATGCATCTTCGTAAACATATTAAGCAAATTACCCTTCAACATAGAGTGAAGCATCTATTGAAATTTCCGAGATATGGGTGTAGATTCTAACAACAGACTCATGGTTAACTTTGTTAGACTAGTGATTTAAATAATCAAGGGTTCTTTTTTCTTAGTGTTTGATTTCTCAAAAGGTGATAAGTGATGACTTTTACATTATGTGTTATGACATATTTTGCACAAGTACAGCTTAATTACCTATTTAGCTAGAGTCAATATATTTAGTGAAGGAATGTGCATTTTGATGAAAGAGAGGATTCTTCAAATATAACTTTTCAGAAATCTACCCACATGAAAATTATGCCAGATAACAATTCGATATAGTAAAAAAAAATATAGTAAACAGCAGTTGATAATTCGGATAAATAAAAAATATGGTAAATAGGTGTTCAATAACTCGATTTTCGACCAAATGAAACTTAGGATAAATGGAATTTGGGGAATATTTATACGCCTCATTTATTATTAGAAAAATGACCAAGCCTGAGTTCACAAACAATCAGTGATTTAAGAGTTGTGATTTATTTCGCTCGTATCAGATATTCGTGTGATAAACAAGGCAGATAGCGACTTTCGGTGGCAGCGACAGCAGTTGAGGCTACAGGCTCAGCAAGAAACATATTATAATTCCTAACTCGTCCCAGTTATTAGCATTCCGCTATCAATTATCTGGGCAGCCGCGTGCCCCGCTCGAAGCCACATCTCCTTCGGCAAATTCGGCCTTTTCGTCCAAAAGAATCATTCAATCCCAACGTATCTTGGGTATTAATCTATCTAGAGAAACGTGATTATGATTGATCTGGGATTAATAGAGGGAGCTATACAAATAATGTGAAGGTAAATCTAGAGGAGCAAGTTCGTTATGCTCGCGATGTCAAATGGTTTGATTGCAAAGGGTGAAGGGAAAGAGGGAATGAAGCAACAAGGAAGGGAAAGAGGTCGTGTGCGGTGCTGACAGCGCGTTGAATGCCACTTGTTGCCGCCCTAAGCTTAAGTACCCTCGTCACTCATTCGCTCGGTCAACGCTCAACTCTGCGTATGATAGCCGCAGGCTCCGGAACCGACTATTCTCCCATTTATTCTACAATCGTTCCATCGTTGCTCATTCTCAATGCTGTTCGAAACCAGCACTCCAGTTGTGCGAATCGTTAATGTCCATTGAAAACATGTAGGTACTCCCATAAGCCCAATTTACCTAATATATAAAGATGTTACTAAACATAATCTCTAGATGTTCGATTTTTATAATCTTCAGCAATTGATTCGTAACATTATGGTTTTAATAATCTAGGTCGCTGTCCCATAGTTAATAGTCCAAGATTATACCTAGTAACATATTTTTCACTACCGTTTACAATCTATTTTTCTCATGGGATGACCTATTCATCATCATCAAGAGAAGTGCAAAATAAAGTAGCAGCGTGAGCTCATTACGTATTGGGTGTTAAGGAATTTAATAATCACAGTTCTTCCGGTTAGCTGCATGAATGAAAGATTTATGAGGTGCTAATGTAAATAGTCGGATGAGAGTCGATGAATGAGACTGTGATGACTTGAGAGACTGATGTGCAAAGCTATTAAACAGATGTATTCATTCTGATCAGACCTTTGGGGAACAGGAATCCTGTGGTGTGTTGCTATGGAGTGGATTAATTGATTTTCATTAAGAGTTCAACAGGATGACTTATCTATTAGGTGAGAGCAAACTTCGGCAATATAGAGCTGTATATGGTGGGATTAGGTGGTTTGAGAGTGCCAATGAGACACCCGGTATATGATAGGTATCCGTACAAGCGAACTGTAGGACACGCAGTGTGCAAGCCATCGGGAGCGTTATTGAATGATGGGGCAGCCAACTACTAATGGGGCCGGACGCGCGGATACAAGGGATCGTAAGAAACGAATGCGGCGGATCAAGGCTGCGTCCAGCTACGAATGGATGCATTCTTCCGCCGTTCCTCGCGACCAACGTGTTCAGTTGCGGGTGATATCCGTGGTTCGTCAATTGTTGAGATCCCCAGACATTGATTTATGATCCTACCTCACTATTTATTTCTACTCTAGTGCACTGCGAGATCCAACCACGCGATTAAAGTCTGTCATGATAGTGCTTGAGAAAAAGCAAATATTCCACTGATTTTTCGATAGTCGTAATTTCCGAAACCATCGATGATTAATCATTCTTCTATCGTTTGATATAATTGACATTTGCGATGCTTGCTCGTATGCGAATTCTTGAAGAGAAAAACAATACTGGATTTGACCAAAGTTGAGAATCAATCCATCATCTTGGAGAGATCCTTAGCAATTGCTGGGATCCTGAATATTGTAGCATTTGCAGCAAATCAGAGATGAGTTGTAAGATAGTGTCATCTGGTGAAATCGACTCTTTGCATTGATAGGTTGTTTGCGGCATTCTAAAACTGATGTTGCATCTGAGATAAATTGAGATGATTAGGGGTTGTTGATGTTGGAGATGTTTGTCTAGTGCTTTCTGTGTTTATCTAGGAGTAGGTTATCAGGATATCCAGGCGTGATTTGAATATCTGCAAAGGGGAGGTAAATGCTGAACTCAACGGGAGCCGATGCAGAAGCGGTCGCCCAGAGCCAGGCTGGCTGCTGCTGCTGCCGACCAACCGATAAATAACTTGGTTCTGTTTTTACCCCGGGCGAAGGATCCTCTTTCCTCTTCGGGTTTAGAAACATCATCAGTATCCGTGGCAAGAACGATGTTTCATGTTAAAATTGGTTGATGGAAGATTGAGGCAGAGTATATAGAATTTAGGATAGATATTAGAAGATGATTAGCACTAGTTTCTAAGACCTTATCTATTCTTTATTTCTTCAAACGTTCTTCTACCTCGTAATGCATCCTCGAGTCTTGCGAATCGTCTCATGTCATCCATCCATAAAAGCCCCACAGGCTCTTATTAGCAAAGAAATCAATTCTCTCCTTTTTTCTTCTGAAACCTCCCCTCGTTTCACGTATTCACTGATTGGTACTGGTTGTACTCCTTATTTATAATTCTCATTTCGTTCTTGACTTATGTCAACCGATAAGGCATATCTCTCCATCCACTTTCGTATCTCAAGACTTTATTTTCTCATTTGGTTTTTATTTGTATCAAGTATTTATTACCAAGAAGAATAATTTATTTAATTTTCATGCTAAAGCTTCGCTAGAATTTGTACGCTTTCCCTAAGCTTTATCTTTTACTTTGTTTATCATTCTGCAAGTTGATCAGTCTGGAAGATTATCATTGTGGAAGCTGATCACTGTGGAAGGTGATCATTGTGGAAGTTGATCATTGTGGAAGTTGATCTTTGTGGAAGTTGATCTCTCCTTCTCTTCCTCCCTGTTTCGTCGATTAAAGCACAGGAGGGAAAGGAAGGACATGGCAGGCAGGCGAGTGAGCCAGCCCGGCCGGTAGTTGGAAGCGCGCGGACTTTTTTCTCGACTATATCGGGGAGTGGATCGCGCTGCAGCGATTCTGGACTGCAATCAGAATTGATTATAGCCTGCCGAAACTTCGGCGCGGTGCGCTCATATTATACAACTCGCCCGCGGCCCTGTGCTCTCAGGTCCGATCTGGTCGGATGCTCCTTCGTCGATCCTTCCTCCTCGCTCAAGGCGGACATTGCGGTTACGTTCAGCTAAAGATCATCCGACGAGATTCCCCCGCACTGGTGTCACTGGCCCCGTATGTTTAAATCTGTCCAAACTCAAACCCCGTTCTCTCCAACCTGCTTCTATTCATACTCAGATCAATGCTTTTTGGCTGCAGATTTCAAGGTCAAATTTACACTACCATTCAAAAATGGTAGACTCTCATTTTTATTGGTTGCACAAATTCTTCTCTTTTTTGTAATAGATGAATTGTTCAGAAGGTCGTCAGAGTCAGAAAAGGTGGGAAAAGTGATTAGAGGAAGGGTTTAGAAAAGCTATATAAAATTTCTACATATTTACTTTAAATTAGATTGATAGCATAATATTATAATGTAATATCTAAATTGAAACATTCGGAAAATAGGATGAAAAAACTATTCCCCCATAAATCTTATAGTGCAGCATTAAAGATTCACTTTCTCGCTCCAAATGTGTGACGTACTTAAGTCGCAGTCTAGCACTTCGATCCGTAAAAGGTTGCCTTTCAATGAAGAGCTACTTATCTCGAGATTGCTCCAAGGATTTAGAATATAGGGTGTATTTCGATTCCGCATATACTCTCTTTAAATAATAAATCACAAGACCTTCTAATTTTCCAGTTTAGAGTTTACACTAATTGTTATTAGCAGGACTAATCCATAAACCAGAAAAGTTTCTCCTAATTAAAAAAATCGACTGAAATCCTAATCGATTCTGAAGGTAATATTAATCGGAAATATTCTTTTCTATATTTTCTCGAGATGTATAATTCATTCGCAGGAATAAATGTCCTATTTCGTAAACGGAGATCATAAATAAGTACTGCTTATTGCTAGTAACTGTTTTCTGAGTGTAAACCTTTTTCTTTGCCCAGGATCGTAAAGATTCGACTCCCCTGAACACCCAGTAGGATTTCTTCTAATAAATCAATCAAGATCGAGTACTTATCTTCGACTCCAATTAAGCCCGTAAATCGAGTGATTGTCTACCAAGTCTAGTCCCAATCTAGAATCAATGTGAGTCACGACGCTCTGCTAATTAACGCTTATTTTTAACTTATGATAATCAACGCTCTTTCCTTTCTTTATAAACTGTCGATTAATTTGTCTGTCAGTCCAGTATACATAAAACGATCGGACGCGATGTAGCTTATAATATAAAAACAGCTCGAGTGCTCAAATGATAAATAAATTAACTCGATTTCAAGAAACGAACACGTTTAACGAACCAGCGCCTCAATTCTAGTTTATTCATTGTTTACATATAAATTTCCACTTAAAAAGAACGATTTCTGCGAAAACTGGTGTGGAATTGCCTTGAGGGTGTTTGCAATCAGAAAAGATTTTATTTAACACCTCAGGTTTTTCTTGGGAATGGAAAGTGCTGTTTTATAATCAGGATTATTTCAAACGGTCGTTATTTTTCGTTTTGCAATCATTTTATCGAGATCGGGCTGTGTGGGAATTTACAATCACTCGCGCTGAAATTTTTATGTGGTCCTGGCCAGTTTTCCCAGGTTATAATGTGGTCCTGATCTGAAAAACCTCTTTGAATCCAATTAAATCTCATCTGATTCTGAGTCTTTTGAAATTTTTAGTCACTTGAAATTTTTGATTAAAAAAAAGGTCGAATTTTTTTGGGAAAATGACTGCACTCCTCTCTTAATTAATAAGGAAAATATCTTGAAAAAAAATTAAGGGAACTCATTTTTGGACATCTCCTCAACCACTTTTTGCGAGTGCGCGAGATTTGGTCAGGTATGACATCGCACGTGCCAAAGCTTCCCTGTAAAAACTCGATTCGGCCAGTGCTCGCTTGTGGTAGGATTCAATTGGTTTTGCTGCGAAATCAATGTAGTGTGTGTATAGTTACATGGGAGATGTCTTCGAGGTAAGAAAACAGTTAGTCTGTGAATCTTGGCCTTGTATGTTTCAGGGGCGTAGGAACAACTCAAATCCATATCTACTGCTCATTTTCTCCTTTCTACCAAAAAACTAGGGGTGCCTTGTGAGCACACATTCTCATCACAATATGCGTGCTTTAATTCATTTATATACGTTTATATAAATTTCTTAAGGTTCTATTGACCTTAAGGAACACATTCTCATCAGAGACAAATGATTTTTAATTATTATTTTCTTATCTTATAGTTTTCTCTTTATCACGCGTTATTTTTCTCAAAATAAAAATGAATTTCTTAAATATAAGTTACAAACAAATTTTACATAAATATAATACATTCTCTCTGATGAGAGACCAATTGATGAGACCAATAATTATGTTCTGATAATTTTCCCTATATCACGTTATTTGACTAAAAATTTGAATTTTCGATTTTTTAAGAAAATTCTAAAAATTGTTACATGAGTCCTTTAGGTCGTTCAAAAATATATATTTTTCATCCTTTGACTCTCTCAAATCGTACGTTATTTGGCTTGAAATTATTTCTTTTTTTTTTCAAATTTTCAAAATGCTCTAACTTTTTTAATTTTCATTAAAAATGGCTGGCCAACGAATTCGGCCTTAATTTTAAGACACTAAAAGAGTATACCAAAGGTCAATCCAATCGGTTCATTCTTTCGAAAGTTATCGTGCTAACAAACTAAAATCTACAGACATACAGACAGACAGACGGACACATTGGTAAAACCATGTTTTTCGGGTTCAGGGGGTCACAAAACGTGAAGATTTAACAAAAAATGAGGGGGTCAAATTTTACATAAATATAATACATTCTCTCTGATGAGAATGTAAAAAGACACATTTTCCCTTTTCAAAATGTTGCTAAAATCGTTTTTCGTTTTATGATCACCGTTTGCAAAAAGTTTGTGTTCCTCGTACTTTATCAATTCTCGTGCTTCTAGTTCATCTTGACATCTATAATTTCATCTCCATCTATCTCATGTTATTTTAGTGAGAAATATTGTGCAATTTATGTTTAAAAGAATAATTGAATTTATCAAGTCGTGCCCTTGATAATAAAATTGTATGTCCAGCGACAATCACGAATCTACAATCCCTAGGGGGTCCTGACCCTTTGACCATCTTTCCACCACTTTTCCTGTTTCATGCTTGCGGATAATTTATCATACAGGTGCCTATTATGAGTATGAACATGGAACTCTTGTCCCAACACATTCTCGTATCTAAATGCAGGAATGCGTATATTGACTCTAGCAATTCGTGTCTGTATTATTATTCGCTGCGTTGTTTCCATAGCTGCAGAGATAGTCTTTCAAATTTAAAGATTTTTACAAAAGTTGTTTAAGTTCGATAGAAGAGAGACTTTGAAAACATGATTCCGATTTTAAGACATATAAGAAGTCTCCGTGCTGTGTTATGAGTGTCGTAATGAAAAAAAAGGTATTAGTAAACCAAATGTATATTTGTGAGGCTATAGAAACTCCTAGAATCGAATCTCGACGTACTTACTTACATACACTCATTTTTTCTGCGCTAAGCAATCGGGCCGTGACGATTTGACGAAAGATGTTAAAAAAGCCTACCTACCGCTTTTAAGTTAGGCGCGAGGAGTGGTTCTTCTTTTGTTAGGATATTTCTTGTCTCGACGAAAGTGTGTCCCTCAATCGAAACGAGTTTTCTTGTATCTACCGAAGCTAAAATGTTTCATTATGTATGTAACTACAATTACGCGGGACCTTGGCGTGAGAAATCTCGAGTGTCTCTGATTCCACAACACGTACTTCCGAGTCCGAAATTAACAACGAATTCATTACAATTCCCTTTAAGGCCTTTGTGATATTGCACTGGGAAAAAAAAATACTCGGAAATCAATAAATGGATTTTTAATGATTAATTAAATGAGAATTAATCGCTTCCATTCAATAGTAATTCTATAAATTTTATCTACATTTGAATCAATAAAATATCTGTCTGGATGAAATCTATTGATTAAAAAGTATATTTATTGATTTCTCAGTATTTTTTTCTCAGTGTCGATAATGCAAAATTCAATTTTGGAAAGTTGAAGCAACTAGTCGATAAAAATTCGTTCATTTCAACGTTCAGAATTTAAACCACATTAAACTACCGTAATAATGTACTGAACTGTAAGTTGCAGAAATGTTCATAAAAAGATACTTTCAAGTTTGTTTACATCAACCCGCAAATATTTGCAATAAGCCTTCAGCTCGCTCTAGTTATTATAATCGGAATCAAACATAAAAAGACCATACATGATCTAAAAGTGTCTATTTCACCAGAATGCAAATCTCTCAGAATTCAGCACGATTTTTATTTTATCGGAATTTAAATTTGCTAACTTCCTGAACATCTTAAAATCCCAAAGAAAATTAATGGGGAGCGTTGGAAATGCTTATAGGGTTAACTGTAGGATCGGCAATGGGTGTTGGTGTTCTGGTTGGGGGAACGTTTCAAAAAAAAAAAAAATATGTTCAGCGACCCCAAGGCAGTATTGACTCCCCAAAGTCTTCGGAGCGTAACTTAGCATACTTTATTTGATTTTTTGTATTGGATAATAGTCTCAGGTAATAGGGTGCGTGGAACGAAGTTGAAGAGGGACGAAAGAACAAATTTTCGCACCCCGCCTACACCATAGCTCCCCCTCCTTTTTTCACAGTGCCACTGCATTAACAAATTTACATTTTTTAAATGGGAGGGTTGTTATTCGCTTCCAGCCTTTTTCCCCCTTCCCCTGCATCTGTGTACCGGGGTGGGTGATAACTCGCGAGCCATTTGTTCCACAAAGAAATGAAACCGCCACTGACATTCTATCTTAATAAAGAATCAGGGCACTCGAAGCGATGGGGCTTTTAAGTGAGCTTGTCTTAAGCTCGCGATTTCTCCCACTCGACAGCAATTAATGCCGATTCGATGCATTTGTATTCTTGCTCGAGGAAACTTCGTTTTTTTTTTCTTTTCTGTTTTTTAAGTCTTTGAGTGTCTTCGTAATTGAAACTGATTGGTTTATGTCCTGTGCATGTTTTATGACGTTGGAATTGAAGGGTGTAATTTCTGGGTGTATAATCTCTTTCAATTCTTTCTAATTCTTTTGAAAACTTTGAAAAAATGATTAATTAACTTATAATACTTGAACGAATTAGAGTAATTATAAATATTAGAGTAAATATATCAATGTATCTTAATCCAGAATTGAACCCCTGATAATCATTTTCCAATCAACTCTCTCGGAAGCCTTTCCAACTTACTAAATCATGCTTGAAAAAATATTCCCGCTTCTTTGTTTTACCTGCAATAAATTAGGAATATAAAAAACACGTTACCCTCTTTCAAACCCTCTCTCGGTCATAATTTGTAAAACATATGTCTCGCGTAATCATTCACGGTGTTCTCTATTATCGGTACGGGGGTGGAAAACGGCGGACGAGTCTGGGGAGGCGCGAGTCTATACATATTTAATGAGGCTGTAGCACAGTTGTAAAAAGTAGCTAGCAAGTTGCCCTTCGCGCGAAGCGACTCGAGATATATATTTTTATTCAAATCTCATCCAATGCGTTGAAGATGCTCTCTCCGCGGTGCCTTAAAGCAAAGGAGATTCGGAGGGAGAACGAAAAGGGGTTGTGGCGAGGATCGAAGCGGGGATATCAAAGAAAAATAAACCGAGTGCCTTTCCTGCATGCATAAACGTAATCTCTGCGTAATGTATATTTCAAAATGTGACTGGGAATGCCACCGCTCATTATTGTCGGATCGATAATCCGTCGCTGAATGCAGGAAGTGGGTCTGTGATTTTATTCGGCTGAATTCGACCCCAAGGCGGCTTATATTAGAAATTAAACAAAAGAAAAAAGAAAGTGGTTTCATTCATTAGGATCACCTCCTAAATCATCCCCTAAGTTAAAAACATCAGTAATGAATTAAATATAGACATTTTTATTCAAACAATCTTACATTTCTGCGAAAACTTGTTGTTCTGAAAAAAGTTACTTAAGCTACCGATTTACGAACTTCCTCATGTAGAAAACAATACATATATGTGGAACCGTTCCTGGATATATTTAGAGAGTAATTCACAAATGAAAATCAGAATTGAAAGACCACATCCACTGGCGAAAAAGAAAATAAATGTTGAAATCATACTGACTGATTCGAGATCATTTTCCCAATCATTGACCTTCATTGGAGGAGGTAAAACCTGGTTCTTCCATAGGTTGTAGAGCCCAGCTTCTACCAATCTTGTTGTTAATTTATCCATAACCACAACAAATGGCGAATTCGGTTCAAAATGCACAGCTCTTGCTACAACTGATAAGTATTCATTGATGATCGACATGCGAGGCTTTCTGTTAGCAGCTAAATTATTCTGTATCAACATCTGTGCTGTTGGTTCTCTGAGAATGCAAGCAACATTCATGTCCGACAATAACATGTCTGTACATTGCTTTTGGACATCCGCAATGATTTTCGACTTTCTGATCAAGTCTACATTAATCGGATCATTTGATCGCATGAGACTGAGAGCAAAGTTGTCTTGCGTCATCGGAGTTAGATTTGACTTGTTCAATTCTTCTAAGGTATCGATAGTCGTCTCTGATTTCATCGTCAGATTCATCTCTGTTAGCATTGCAATGATATTCGGAGAGAATATGGTACATCCAATAATAATCGTGATAAATAGGATTCTTTCAGAGACATTGTTCGGCTCTTGGGGAATTGTAAATCCTAACATCATTCGGAGTATATCTAGCAATGGCCACATTTCCTTTTCGAATTTCAGCAACTTACTGGCAACGTAGATGATGAAAAGCAAGAGGATCAACAAAATCCATTTTGCTGAGAGTGACCAGGATTTATTCTCGGTGTCCCTGATTGGTACCAGAGCACAAATTGGCAATAGTCCACTTTTTTTCATCGCCATTGTTGTTCCCTCACAGTTCGGCATGTTACCTCCAGGGTTGATTATAAATCGGATTTTGTTGTTCCAAAGCAAGTACGCCAAGCCAGTAGAATTGTGTTTGTTATCACAATCCCAACGACCATACCATTCCAGTTTAGATGGAGCTTCTGATAATCTGAAGTTCATCTTCTTCGCAATGGTCTTCGAAACTAGAGCATCTGGTCCAGTAATGTTAATAGGATATCCTGATGAATTGCGATGAAGGTAAACATCTGGTGGATAGTGAAAAGATCCCACCTGCATTTCATATCCATTCAAATCCTGTAGTTTGTTGGGAAATAATTGACTTTTCCTCGTGTATCTTGACTTTACATAGACATCTGTGAACGGATTAAAGAAGTAGATTGTGCCAGTACTTCTGTCTAGTGAGGTCCAGAACAAATCTGTCTTCGATTTTGGGGAGATTTCTAGAACTGTCAAGTCTAGGAAATTTTTTGTCCACATGTAGTTAAATAACTTTCTATAGCTATGTCCTTCTTCCTGAGAGAATACAATCATTAAACATTTCGGTCGAACTTGCATCGCAGATACATTGATCAGAAATTCAGTTAAGTCTTTCATTGGCGGATGTTGCGGTTTGCTTACCAAAAATTGAATACTGATGAACAATTTCACTGTTTCAAGATTCCAGTAGAATGGTTTATGAGCCATTTGGGTACGATTCTTCAAGCTAATCATCTGAGTTGGAATATTTTCCTGGATTTGACGTATGCTTTCTGTAATCCTCAGATTGGGAACAGTTGCTTCTTCATCGATGATCAAAGTCGTTTGAAAAACATTTAAATCTTGCTTGATCTTTTTTACAATGTCATTAATCCATTTGGACTTGTTGAGCACTTCTCGAGCGTTAATCAATACTAAAAGAACAAGAACGCTACTGAGTTTTATTTTGAGCATCATGGTGATGATACTTTTAATGATGAACCGTGTGGTGACCACCTGTTATAATTATTAATATTTTAAGCTTAATTCATCAATAACTTAATCTCTTGATTGGATATCAAATTATAGTAAATTAAAATAATATTTCGTTAAAATAGCTCTCAAAATATTCTATCTTTTCGGAGTTTCGTTATTTTATCTTTCTACATTAGTGCTGAAGGTTTACCTATCAAATACAACCCAGGTATACACTTTCTCCTGTACTTATACAAATCTTAATTGGGTTTTCCCAAATTTTATTGCATTTCCCTTTCCTTCGATAGTCTTGTCACCTAGGACGCTAGTTTAGGATCAGGTCAGTCAATTCAGTACCCGGTCGATCTTCATTGTATGCACTTCAAAATTATCCAGTAAAAATAACGTTGCAATAACTAATAATCTATTTCTTATTTCAACCTGCACGCGCAAGCTCCCACAAACCGCTTTTCTTCTAAGCTAACATTGAACTGGTTAAACATTGTTTGCTTGTAAACTATATTGATGAAGGACAAGTTTAGATTTTGCTGACAGATATAAAATTATTGACGTAGATTGTAAGGTATGATTCTGTTTCTATTAAGGCTAATAACTTTGGTATCGTATTGTTATATAAGCAGCAGTCGAACTATCGATCTACAGACCTTTGCAACCACAATTTTGTGGAGTTATATGGAATTTATCTGATTATCGTTTTTAAAATGACAGCAATTTCCTGTCACTATTTCATTTGGATGGAAGGAAAGAATAGAAATGATAAAGTTGTAAAATGCAAAAATGCATTCTGCCCCTATTAAGACCAATAATAACTTTGGTATCATGTATTATAATCAGAAGTCAAATTATCGATCTACTGACCTTGTTTCCTGAAACTATCTTGTAATCCTAGAACTGCAACTTTAATGTTAAAAAAAATCTGAATAAAAATAAAAATGAAACTGAAATTCCCGACGTTTAGAAGTTCAAAACAGTTTCATTCCCTTTCTATTCTAGGAGCACCCCCAAAATCATCCCCTAAGCACAAAAAACCATTAAGATGTATCAAACGGAATTTATGGAGTTTATAGGAAAAAGGCGAAAATTATATTTAAAATAAAAGTTTTAAAGGGTTTACACTTTTTAAAAAAACTGCCAATGAGATCAGTTTTTTTCAGGTCCAACAGCAATTTTTCCTTTTTTCTCGAAAGTCATTCCTTTTTTCCTTTTCGTGAAGTGAAGCGTAAAAGTGGACTCACACTTGAAGCGAGATTACTTGCGGTAAATGCATATCGTGTCGGGAGAAAACCTCGTATTTCACGAGAACTACAAACAAAGAACAGGTTAAGCTCGTCCAGAAAGGTTGTCTTAAATCTACACCATATGTCTGCCTTGGTGACAAATCTTGGGAAAATTATGATTCGCCCGCTGGATCTTTTTCTCCTCCGGCAAATTATCTTATCCATTTGTGTTCGTACTAATGCTCTCTTGTGGTTTCGCGACCGATTAACGAATTCCGGGAGAGTGGAGTCACGTGCTTCGACTCTCGGAAAAGGTTGAAAATAAAACCAAGTTTATGTATATGAAGATTATAATTCTGATATATTTTGATTATATTAATCTCTATAATGCAGTGTAGAGTATACTTTGCAATGAAAGTGTGCATCTCTCTTTCTATAAATCTCAGTGACACTGACATCTGAATTCATTTATGATTCTTGCCATACACATGCTTACGATACTCAAGGAGAACAAACTCGGGTTAGGTCGAGTTGAGTCGAGTTGATAAGGTTAACTGCTAGATACGGGGGCGTTGAGAGGTCAAGTGGCTATGTGGGCGGTGTACTCGTCACCAGAGACTCCGTTGATTAAACGTCTTTCGATTTATGTGCAAGATCATTTTTGTGTTTACCAGGAAATCTTCGTGGACCTAAAGTAACGAGGGTTGTGGGAATTGTACTGTTATGATATGCAAGCTTTGCAGTTTTCATTATTGTTTTATTATTATTATTATTATTATTAGTATTATTATTGGAATATATCCTAGAGAAGTATACTTTATATACCAAACTAGGATTTCAGTTAAGTCTAAGACCAAATGAGCGATTAATATCATGTCTTATAGAATGTAAAGCATTCTAAGAAGAAAGAAGAATGCATGTATCTGAGAGCCATGAGGTGACTACGGTTAAAGAAGACTGGTTAAACTTATTAAATAGTATAGATTTAAGGTCTATTAAGAAGATAGTCCATTTCGTCACTATAGAGTATTAAAACGTATTGAAGAACAGCAAGATTATAGACAAACGTAAAACGCTAGAACTGCTTTGTATGGATTTTCTAAATCCCATAACAAATACATAAATTCATTCATAAGTATACTTTAAATGTGTCGTTGCATCTGATGAAAAGACCCAACATGGCGCAAACTCGGAACTTCTTGCGGGTGTGTAGTGTACCTACTACCTACTCTACGCGTCTCTCGGAACAAGATCCTCATCCACGCTGTTAATTCGTCCCTCGCGCATATATATATATATATATACACTCTCTACACGAGTATATCCGCAGTACTCGTGTACTCGCGGAATGGTACACGTGTACGCGGACATGTACCTTCTCGACTAAGGAATGAGGAAAGGGGGAGGGGGAGGGACAAGCATGGGTTCTCGGGTCCATGAATAATACACGCGCAGCACAATTAGCTCCGCCGTTTCCAATTTAATCGACGAATTATCAACCCTTCAGGGAATGGGGACTCGATTGCTCGCAAAAAGGCACATACACTCTTTCATGAGCCATAAGCAACCTCTCAGCAGGTAGCGCACAATATTTTAACGGACAGGGGATTTTTGCACTTTTTCTTTGGTTGGGGAAAACTGATAATATGAAGAAGATTCGTTGAAGAATTAATGGAGATACTCGCTGGTAATAAAATTTCGTATATGGTTTAAGTTTTGAACGTCGGAGTTTTTTAAAAGGAATGATGAGACCGCCACGCGATTCATTTATGCCAACACTTCTGTTATTAATTTAAGAAAAGAGTTGAGCTTTGTGCAACTCAATGAAGATAATCGTGAAGAGTGAAAGAAAGACTGTCTCTCCTCTCGAGAAGTAATAAACATTAACGCTTCGCGAAGATATGTAATGAAGATCGAATAACGTAAATTATTAGCGGTCAGCTGCTTTCGCCGACAACTTGAAAGAGTCGCTTAATGATGCAGCCACAAGTAATCGTAAAATTGTCTACATTTGTGCGCTTTATGTTTACATTTCTCATTCTCGGATGACTGTAAAAGGTCAAGAAACTTTCAGTTATTATTCTTTCATCAGTATCATCAGTTTTAGAGTTCAGTACCTCAGTTTTCGAGTTTTAGAAAGTGAAGTCAATCGCTTGGATAGTGTGGTTGATCGAAACAGCCTCAACGTAATTGCTCGATAAAATGGAGGGAATAACAATAACAGTGGCAATAATCTGATCTCATGATGACTTGGCCCCGTTATTGTATATTGTTTAACACTTGTTTTAATGAGATATGGTCGAGCTAGTGTTGTAGAAATGAACCTATTGGTTGATAATACCCTCCAAGAGTAATTTGTAATGTTTACCTTTATGTTGCAATTAAAGCCAGATTATTATTGCTTTCCTAGTGCCTTAAGTTTAATTGAATACACACGTGTATTTGCCGATTATATCTCGTCGAATCATTTGAATTTAGAGGGTATACATGATGTTTTACAAGAGGAAAATTCTTCCTTTTACAAAGGAAGAATGTTGGCGATGTATTCTTTTGTTGAAAGAAGGACAAAACTGCTTAATAAGAAAAAACGATCATGTCAGAGAGTTGGTGTCTACAGCGCGTTTCCATTTAAAGGTCCACTCGTACATCTCTTTGCTGCGCATCGATTAACAAGGTTCTTATCTCGTTCGCGGATTTTTATAGCGGGGGTTATAGCTTGAGTATTGCCGCGCGCGTGGTGCAAGAAAAGATCCAGCCATCGAGTTGCAGTCATCCGGCAGCTTAAACACACGATCCCCCAAGTAATCGTCTTCTCAAGACCCGTTCGGTAAAAACACCTCGATACGAATCGGCGGTTTAACGACGATTAGCTCCGGGCTACGAGTCGTCCACTCACTCCTCAATCTTCCTTACGATCCACTGCCTTGTATTTTTGATTCTACCTTCTATCATACATATAATTTTTTTCATCGCATCTCAAGTACGATCGCGAAATACCGGGGCGAATTATGCACGGGTCTTAGCCGCCGATCATCTTTGGGAAATTGATCGCCATCGTCAAGACCGGAATTCATTAGGCGAAGGTACCTGGTGCTCCGATCGGGCAAAAGCGTTTCGGACTTCTGATTTATCATCCGATGGCGATTCTACCAAACGGAAGGTTTGCATGGTGCTTTGACTAATGACTTTGCCAGGGAGAGTTGACAAAGTGATTTCTAACTTTGTCGGCCAAGGTGTTGCAATTATTGCACCTGCAGACTAATGATGACTGAACAGTTTTGAACGTTCAATGAACGAATTGTTGGTTTTATATCAACGAATGTTGATTGTATTTCACTATAGGGAAAACTAGCCAGGACCCCATTGGAACTCCATGATTAGTACAATGGATAAGTTACTTTTTCTTTTTCTTCAAAATTCTTTTCACAGAGTTTACTCCCTGCACTTGGGAAATATTTGGAAAGGGACAAAGAAGCTTAATGAGTAAAATCATCAGCGAAACTCTTGACATAACGGCGGCAGAGTATTTGTCCAGCGGGCGGCATGTACATTGCAAACATGAATGTCTTTCTCAGTTCCAGAAGTGACTTCAGTTCTCGTTCCGTTTTTGTTATTGAATTTCACTTAAGATAATTTATAAGTTATAACTTTCTCTGAAATATTCAAGAAAAATTGTGTGAATAACAAATACGATTTCTCGGGAACAATAGATTAAATTTAATGGGACTAGAATGGAGTGAAAACCGGACTAGGGAAGTCAAAGGCAATAATACTGCCACGTGGTTTTGAAACATAAGAAAAAGAGCATTGAGGTAACGACAAGCAGATTCTTATCTCTTGTCGTCATTGCTACCGACTCGAATCGTATAATGTCTTTCCTTCTTGCCAGCTCGTTCTTACTATCGTATAACCATCCTCGGGATCTCTCGGGAAACTTTTAATTTGGATCCGGATAAGAAAAAAGAGTTACGAGTGCAAAAATCCTCCTCAGTGAGATTCGAATCCATCATTCCGATAATGGGATTCCGTACTCAAAAAAAACTTTCTGAGTACTATCCATTTTATCCTATCTTGGAAAAAAAATTACCTTCTTAATCGGGCATCATTTTTTCATAATTGTTTTCATATTGTTCAAGTTCTGAACGTTCAAATGGACGAATTTTTGGTATTTTAAACTATAAACAGTGTTAAAACATTAATTTATTTGCATTAACGTTAATTTTTTATAGAAGAATATGGAAGACACATATCATGTCTTTCATATTCTTCCATACAAATGAAATGTTAATACAAATGAGTTAATGTTTTAACTCTGTTTATATCAAATATATTGACATGCAAAGAAATATATCTTTAATTAAAAAAAACTCTTTTATGTTATACGAAGGTTAGTATATGGTGTACAAGAGTTGAAATTGTGGTACGATTACATAATTATGGTACAGTCTTGCATTTTGAAATTGAAAATCCCTCCTTTCGGGACCTCGGTAATGAAAGACCCACTTTTGGTGAATGAAACCGGAGTAGTTCGTGAAGCGTGAAATAGAAGGTGGGACAAAAAGTGTTGAATGATACGGGACGGGACGTCGATTGGGTGAGAGCGTTAAATAAAAAACCGTAAAAACAGTAATGAATCTCAGCTCGATGCAAATAAGGCACTTTTGTTTCTGTATCGTGAAGAGGATGATGCCAATGCTATAATGTAGAATTTTTTACTAGACGTAACAAAAAACTGCCTATAATAAATTAAACTATATTATTCGACTATGCATATATATAGGATATAGAATTGAGAGTCTCGAATAACACGCATGCAGACGCAGAGGCGCCAGGGACGCTCTGAGCCAATAAATCGACCCAGCTCCTCATTACTAGGCTTGTCTCTTTAATTGAAATCTCGTGTTTTCCCAAACTGCATCTCCTCCCCTCGCGACGAATTTTTTTTAATTCGCGCAGCTTCCAGGTTTTATTTAAAACACGCGACACCTTCTCGCGATAAGTCCGGAGTTACGGATGAAATGTTTCGCACGGTCCCTTTCTCACAAGTAAAACACGAGGCTCTTCGCATATATATATATATATATATATATATATACCTTTTCGCGCTTGTATACTGAATGCTATAGATCACTGCGGTCCGAAACTCGGTGATTTATGCGTCTCATCGAGACGACATAAGTATTTGGCTGTAGATTGGCCACGATGGTAGACTAATCGTTTCTGGTTAGGCACCGGCCCCACTGATGATTTGCTCTGGAAACGCGCTGAGTAGGACGGAAGGGTCAATCACAGGGTCATCCGCGACTCTCTCCTTTCCGCTTGACACGACCCCTGCTCCCCTGGCAACAACAAAGTAACATGTTCGTCAAGCCATTCTGTAAATTCAGTAAATTTCTGTAGGCTCTTATCATTAAGAGATTTTTAAGCTTCATACATCATACGGAATTTTCAGAGATTTTGTATTTTTGTTATGAGATTTTAAGGGATTTCAAAAGATTTCAAGAAATTTTCAATGATTTTTATGAGGATAAATGTAGATGGACAGGATTTGGTACTTGCAGGAAGGAATGAAGAGAGAAACACATATACTGTAGTCGCGTCAAACCGTAAAGTCAAACTTGTTAACTTCTGATCGATTTCCTCGGCCCCAGTCATATATTACAAACTTTAATATTAAATTCCACCCGTCACTTGTAATAGTTTCAACTTATCCGACCTGTGTTGCTCTACTTTATTTTCTTCACAGCTTTTTAATACTCTCTCCTTCCCTCCCCCCTTTCTTCTATACTTTTCCCCCTTCTTGAGTTAAAACGTGAGTCTGTCGCGTGATGAAACGGAAAAATGTATTTGCAACAGTTAATTTACAATTTTATACATCCGGGAATTTTTTATTGAATCTAGAACAACATAGTCCAGGAAATTTGTATGAATCAGAAAAAAGTCAGAGTAATGTCAGGAAAACTTGAAAATTATGAACCTTAGGACCACTCTTTAGTGAGAAAATAATTTTCTCTATTTTTATAATATATAATACAATTTCAGAATCGCATTAATAGCATTTCTGTATCAGAAGCATATAATTGGCAAATTAAAGAATTATTCGAGCATGATTTCGCGAAATGACAACCAGGTAGCACAAGTTTAATGATCTATATATATATATATATATATATATATATATAGGAGCGGATTATTGGTCTTTTTCTTTTTTTTTTTCGTTTGTTCATGGTGAAATAAGAGAAGTAATTAATCGCAGCAAATCGAAGTGGAAGCACAGGATCTCGTCACTTAAGAATTACCCGCTGCTGGTCTTATACCTGGCAGGAATTCCTGTCATCGCGGATCAACGTTCTCGGGAACGAAGCAGAAGAAAGAAGCGATAGAAGAAAAAGGAGAGTAACAAGAAGGAAAGGCCTCCTCCCACTCTCTTCTGATCGCGGTTCAGTAGCAGGGTACAGAAGTCTGTTTTGCGTCCTTTTCCTTATCGGCCTCCCGTGTACCTTTTTATTTAATAATTGGAACGCCCGGTATGTTAGCTATATCTGTTCCGCGAATCCACTTCCATTTTGGGCACGACGGTTACAGCACCGTGCTACCTGGTTTTACGTGAGTCTCGTGTCACGTTCAACTGATAACTTTTTACTTCTTCACTCTCTTGCAGAAAATTTCATTCCTCCCTGCAAACTCTTTAAAATGCAGTTTTAAAAGAAGAAATTCACGCTTTTGGGGAAAAATTAAAAAGAACGTCGCGAACATAGTCGGTTTCGCAGTTTTTTCTTTTTTTTATTAGTAAAAGACATTCAGGGAGGCAGGGAAAGGGGAAAGGGAAGTCAGAGAAATGTAAAAAAAAATTACCATATTTTGGGACTCATGCCTTAGAACAAAATTTCTGTGTGAAGAATTTGTGCAATTGTCACAAAACTTGCTCACTTCTATTTTTCTCCATGTAGTTATTATTAGTTAATTTTTTTATCTGCCGGATTTTGGAAGATTTTTAAGGATTTCGAATGATTATAAAGAATTTCCAGGCATTCTTTGAGATTTTCTGGGTTTTTAATGATTTCGAGAGATGTTGAATAATTTTAAGAGATTTAAAGAGGTTTCTAGGAATTTAAAGGGATTGCAAGAGATTTTTATGATATTTACAAAATTTTGTGGGATTTTGGAGGATTTCACGAGATTTTAATGGTTTTTTAAAAAGAATTTTTGGAATTATAGGGAATTGTGAAAAGTTCGCAAAAATTTAAAAGGATTTTTACATATTTTAGGGTATTGTTACATTTATATTGGAATAATGACAAAAAAAGTTTTCACAGTTCCCAACACCCACAACTTTTATTTATTTACCAGCAGCAATTTTAGAGAGTTTAGAGGAATTTCGAGAGATTTTGTAAGATTTCAAAAATTATATTATATATAATATAATTTTTTCAAGAGATTTCTGGTAATTTTATGGAATTTCAAGCGTTATCAATACATTTTTTTACAGAGATTCTCAATATTTCAAAAAATTTTAACTGATTTTCATGAATTTAAAGCAATTTTAAGAGATTTGAAGATATTTCATGAGATTTTAACGAACTTCAAGGAATGTTGATATGTTTTAAATAATTTAAAGACATTTGCAGAAGATTTACAAGTTTTTAAAGAATTTCAAGTAATTGTAAAGGACTTTAAAGGATTTCATTTAACTTACTCATTAGAATAAATTCCTTAAAATTTCTTAAAATCTCCTAAAATGTTTTAGAATCTTTTGAAAATTTTTTAATTCTTGTAAATGCTTTTGAAATCCATTGAAATTCCTTAGAATTACTTATCACTAAAAACTCTTGAAATCCCTTGCAATTCCCTTAAGTCATTTAAATTCTGATAAATCCTTGAAAGTGTCTTAAAATCTTGTGAAATCCATAGAAATTTCTAAAAAAAATCTCTTGAACATCCTTTTGATAACTCTTTCAAACTCTTATAAAAATCCATTATAATTAATCTTCTAAAAAATTGAAAATTCCCTAAAATCACCTAAAATCTCTATAAAATCTCTTGAAATTTCTTAAAAACCCATAAAACTCCGGGTAAATTTCTACTAGTAAATAAATAAAAATAAAGTGATTTTGGGAACTTTTTTTGATGTTCTTAATCCAAGAAAAGCAAACAAAAAACTTAAATAAAAATATTCGTCAAACTGAAACTTCAACCCTTCCATTGCAAAACATTTAGCAATATTTATTTACACAACACATAAAAATATCGTTATAAACATGTAACAAAAGGTCGGTTCTTGTTAAAAGTTTGTAATGAGATTTCGCCCATTTTTCTCTTTCTCTTTCATCACAACGAAACATGACGACGCATTTTTCCCAGTGTCACCTAAATAAACGGATTACCATAACACGAAAACCGGTCTCGTAACGGGTACACTTTCAATCTCGTTCCACGTGATGCATACACCGCGTAGGAATGCGTGCATAAGTTTTTCGACAAAAAGGCCTGGTTTCCTCGCTGGCTGTCGATTTACCTTCGGCTGCCGCGATCTAAAGGCGTGTTGCGGCTAATCGGCAAAAAGTGCTCGATCAAGGCTCCCTCGAATAAAAGGAGAAAAATCGAGATCGGCGGAGGTGAAAATTCATGGGATATGCTCGAGGCGCGTAAATAATAACGCGTTACAACGAAAGACAATGCGTGACACACTCATAAGAAGAAATTGCCTATATAAGTTCAAGAAAGAGAAAGAGAGAGAAAGAGAGAGAGAGAGGAAAACAAAAAGAAAATGTTGTATAAGCCATGACTGATCGGCATCTCACAAACAAAGGTGCTGAATTTATGCTTCACTGTGCATGAAAGTTGACAATGAGAAATGATATATGGCAATTTCTATGGGACTCAATTAGGTCAATACATTGCGAAAAAATGTGTTCCCTATTACACATTAAGCCCCGATCGGGCCTAGAATTAAAATAAAACTATATAAAATAGCCCGGAACAAATAATTCTTTAGATAGCCTGTTTTGACCCAAATTAGGCTCCGATCAGATCTACATTACAATTTCTGCGCGCGGCATGCAGCAAAAAAGATTTTAAGGGATGAGAAAAGTTTCAGGATGACTTATGTCGCCCCAGAAAGTTTCCACGCCTGCCTTCTACAGATGGTCTCGCTTTTCTCGAATTTTCTCCTGGATTCGCGACATGTTGAAAAAAGCACTTGTTATGCCGCCACATCGGTTAGTCGTTACGTTATGCTCACATTCTCTCCCGCGTGATTTCGTTCCCTGATTCCATTCCACTTGCAGTGTTCAGTGTTTGAAAAGCCACCCCGGGACACCGCTCATCCTTTAACGCCCTTGATATCAGATAGGCAACCCGTCGGCTCGTCGGAATAGACATTTCGCGCAGCCGGCGTTAAAGCCAAAGTTTAACTTTACATCGGGGGAGCTTGATCGCGCCATGTGTGATGCAAGCGTGCTCCGGACCACGTATTATGAGTACTTGTAAAGCACGTATTTGCGACCCCTTTCCGCTCAACCGTTATAAGGCTTAAACCTACCAACAGTACTTCCCACCATGTATGGTCAAGAATTTCAATGGCTTTTATTTCTTCCGTTTGGGGTTTGAACAATTTCGGATATTACCCGTGTAGAAATTTTCATATGGGGTTACAATATCTCAAAAATGTGTGTGGTTTAAGTTCTGAACGTTCAAAACTGTTCAGTCATAAGATAACAAGATATAATCAAGGTGGGAATACCAATATAAGATTTGTCCCATAACGGAAGTGCGATGTCTTCTAAGGTGACCATTTTTCAAAGCTGAGCAGAAGGAGGTGAAAAGACTCGAATTAGAAACTCTCTAATGAGTGAAAACCACCGTTTATTAGCCTTGAGCCCCTTAATTTACAGCACGCGATGCCTAATCGTCCAATTAAGCAAACTACCTCTTTAATTATCTCTGTCGAAATCCCAATCTCCGGAACAGAAGGTGTATTTCATGTTCTAGAGTTGAATCAATTTTCTCCTTTTTTGTCTTAATGAAGGTCTATTCTAGTCAAGCTTTCGCCCCAATCATTGCAATCATATGAAATTCAGGGTGTCGACTATCCGGGAAAACTGGAAAATAATATAGATAGCTTAAAATACAATCAAAATTTCCATGAAAGTTAGAAGTATTATGAATGGTCAGCAAAAAAGAAGAGATGGTCTTTTTTTCCTGAGTCTTTCTCTCATTTCTCTTCCATTTTGTCCATCTTCGCCACCATATTTTGCTGCGGACCATAAGGGTGAGAACACATTAGCGGTGTTAGCTAGCGCTCATATAGAGATGTCCGCAGCCCAATTACTCCCGCATTAAATCAATGTTCTACGACCCAAGTCGGTAATAAACCGTGGTCGACATATCTTCACGACCCGAACTTATCCCCCTCTTGTATCTCGCCCCCTGAAAAGCTAGAGGAATGCTCGCCTCTGTCGTAATATTTGGCTTTAAATCATGCCCTGATGACAGAAAGACTCCTCTTCCTACGTAGAGAAGGATTCACAGAACGCAGAAGAACTCACGTTCTTTCGGATCCCCTCAACGACCCCTGAGAATTATGAAATATCATGGCTGATTAAACTCAGGGATGTTCTACTTATTTAGGAGAGGTGTAGATCGTTTCATTAGACGTCATCGAGTAAGAAAAAATTAGACGAAAATGATGTGGTTTATAAGTTCTGAACGTTCAAATCAACGAATTTTTATATTGATTGCGTTTTAAACTATAAAAAGTGTTAAAACAGTAATTCATTTGCATTAACATTGATAGTTTATAGTTTAAAATACAATCAATACAAAAATTCGTGCGATTGGCAAATCGGGACCTCATAGTTTAAAATTTGTTCTTAACGGCTTCTTTACAGAAAAGTGCAGTGTATATTGTATAACTGGTTTTATGAACTGTGCCAAAAACTGTAAGAAAAAAAAAGCGAATTTTTTCTGAGCTCACCCAGCCACGAGATTAGCCCCAGAAAAGCAATTTACGACGGAGATCTCATTCATAGCTGAGCTTTTATATAAAAGCTTTTTCCTGTAAGCTGCGACATGGGCTTTGGGTAAGGGCAGATTTCTAAGAGGGGCAAGCGCGACGTTTGCGAGCCGCGACGAATTAGCGATATGTATTTCTACGTATGTCTGAAAATATCTGCCTATAGGGTTTTTCCACCAGGATCAGCGAAACGATATCGTAATTTCAAATTCAGCTCCTCTGAATCGAGGAATCAATTATTACATTCTCTTTCAGAGAAGGTATTAGATTTTTGTAAAATTTGACCTCCCAGTTTTTGTCAAATGTCCACGTTTTGGGACCCCTTGAACCCGAAAAACATGTTTTTACGAATGTGTCGAACAATTTTTCTTAATGACTTTTTTGGATAAAAAGAAATTGACAGACATTTTGGAAATCCAAAAAAATGAACGAAAACTTAAATTACACTGAGAATAAGGTTTAGTTCGGACAACAAAATAATTTTGTTGGTATTTATGCAACAAAAATTTTCTTTTGGCTCAACCAAATTATTGTTGGGTCAAGAAAACGTTTTGTTAAACCAACAAATCGTTTGGTTGAACTAACAAAAATTTATTTCAGCCAACAAAACATATTTTGTTGCATAAAATATTTTTCTGAGTGTAGAAGCCAAACAACGCACGATATGAAAAAAAGTTTAAAGATGAAAAAAACGCGAGATACAGAGAAAATTATAAGAAACATAATTATTGGCCTTAAAAAGATCTACAAGTTCTCTTTTGGCCATTTCTCAATAGGATGAGTAGTTTTCGTTTTAATCATGAAAAATATTATTAAACAGAGCTGAGCGCGAAGAGCGAGGTTTAAACTAAATATCGAGCGCGAAGCGCGAGTGTCCTGATGAGAATATGCTCCTTAGGTCAATAGAACCTTAAGTAAATTAGTTTTCGTTTGCATTTCCTGTTGTAGTAATTTAAATAAAAACATATAGGCGTAAGCGTAAATATTTCGGGGCGCGAAGCGCGACGATCGATCTACATTCTTACGAGCGAATTATTATTATTATTATTGTTTATAGTTTTAAAAAAACTAGCAGTAAGATCATAAACTAGATCATTATTGCTAGTTTAAAAAAAAGAGAGGTGATAATAAGGTAAAATTGAGAATAAGAATTGAGAATTTGTATTCTCATGGAATTGTTTAGTCTTATTTCCGTGCATGATATTAAAAAAAATTTTTTGATTTTTATAATTTAAAGAAAATTTCTTTGAATCAAAAGAAGTCTTTCTAATTCATAGAAATTTTTCTTTCACCGTAATCAAAGAAATGCTTCTTTGATTTAAAGAAACTGTTTTCTGAGTATATGTTTCGTGCTGCGCAAATTTCTTTTTGTGTGATTTTGTGGTGTGGTTTTGAAACAATTCTTTTCATTGTTATATAACAATATTTCACATTTACTATTCTTTTAGATTATTTTACGAAATTTATTGAAATTTTAGAAATATTAATATTAAGTTATTTTAACGAATTAAGGGATTTTCAAGATTTCATTGGATTTTCAGGAATTTATGAGATATTAAGTCATTTTAAGGATATTTATTTCCAGAAATTTTGAAGGATTTGGGGAAATTATATTGAAAATTCAAGAATTTTTAAAAATTTAACAAAATTTCGCGAAATTTTGAGTAATTTTAAGTAATTTAAAGAAATATCAAGTGATTTTACGGGATTTCATGGAATTTTAAACACATAAGATATTTTTCGGGATATATATATAAATATAATATTAATAAATATATGGTATTAACTTATTTTGAGGACTTTTAAGGTATTTTATGAGATTTTATGACATTTCATAGAATTTTAAGATATTTTAAGATATTTTATGAAAAATTAAGTCATTTTCAGAAAATGTTGACATTTATTTCCAGAAAATTTGAAGGATTTGATGAAATTATATTGAAATTTTCACGTAATTGAAAATTCACGTAATTTTAAGTAATTTTAGGAGATATAATAAGACTTCATGGGATTTTGAGTAATTTTAAGAAATATCCATTGATCTTGCGAAATTTAAAGGAATTTCATAAGATTTCATGATTTTACGAAATTTAAAAGAATTTTACGAGATTTAGAAGGATGTTAAAAGCATTTTCAATTAAATTATTTTAAATTTTAAATTAAACTAAATCATCTTATTTTGCGGAATTTTTTTCAGAGTTATAAATGTATCATATCTGAAAAATTGTTTTATTTTTTTTTGTAATGTTGAGTGGCAGTGAATCTAACCAGATTAATTTTTTGTTACAGGTATCGTGAGGATGCCATCTGCTGGACAGAGAGGTAGACATATAATACGGATATTTATTTATAAATACAGGGTGGGCCCTAAATTTCATTGGCAAAATTCCCTGCTACTTTTCGCTGACTTTTCCATGATTTACCAGAAAGACTCAATCCTAATATGAAATTACATCACTTATAAGGAAATTCAAAATTGTTTTCTGTGCCTAATAGAAATATTCGAAATAATCTTCAACCCTCTCGAAGAGGGTGATCCATCTTGACCCCGAGATGATAATTTTAATGGTAAAAAATAGACCCCTGGATAACCATAAGGCGAACGGCTCATTATAGATTCAATCTCGCAAGTTGCTTCAATTATGCGCAGTATCTGCTGGGTGTCTATAACCGAGTTCGAATTGCACAAGCGCCTCTAATGGATCATGTTCTCGGCAAACCTAATAATCGCTTGCCATAGATCAGTCGCGGATCGTGGAGCGACGAAGCGACCGCAGTGGGAGGAGGGTTAAATAGCGAGGTGAAGATGAGAAAGAAACGGTACTTAAGCACCAATGTGGTTTAATGGTTAGTCTCAAGGCAAAACATGAGGGATGGGACCAGGGGAGGCCCTTATCCCATCAGTAATAATTATTACCCCTGTCAGCATTGATGGATGCTGCATCTACTCCTTAAACGCGCAATTCACTTGACACTACTTCTCAAACTCATTGAATCTTGCGAAAACTCTCCTTCAACTCTTCCTTTCTCTAAACCTTCATCGATGGAATGTTGGAAAACAAAGACTAATATACAGAAACGCCATTAAATCGTCACCTGTATTTTGTTTCTGCTTCTCCGCCGCGTAAAAAGAGCCGCTACAAAAAAAAGGGGTCGGAGAGGGCCCAAAGCAAGCGGTGTAGAAAGAACGACTGGGGGTATAAAAGACCCCACGGGTGAGGTGATTGATAGAGGGAGATTGACGTCGCGACGCAATTCCATTGTTCAAAGTGACTACCAGCGAGCGCTCACAAAAGCAATGAGCGAAGCGACGAAGTCCCGGCACGGGGTTCTCACTCGCGGATATAAATCAACTCTTGAGTGACCGAACAGACCTAAGACGTATGAAGCTCGAGATCAACTCTACCAACTGCATAAATGTCGATGCCGACTTACAGCGCCTTTTCACAAAAAAATTGGAGTCTAAATATTAATTACTAGCTTAGTTGCATCAGTTAATTCATGAATTATTGGTTTCGTTTCTCTCAGTCGATGCAACATGGAGCTACTTTGTCAGACGGTGATTGCCTTAGCACCTTGGGTGTCGTAAAGGCAAGAAAAAAAATGCTTTTATCTGAAGCTCGACGTCGCGACGAAAAATCTGAAATTGAAGGGGGTAGACGGGGAAAAAGATAATTAATGGTAGCAGCCTTGAGCTGGTGGGGTAAGTGCATAGGAGTCGCGTTGCCGCAATTAACTATAACCGATCGGACGCTAATTGCAAACAGCCGAACCTCGGTAATTAATAACGCGCGTGACGTTATCAGCTTGCGCCTGTCTTGCGCTCTTGCATTTCGTTTTCTCATAACTCGCATCGAAGCATCAACACACCAGAAAATGCAAGAAGTATCCAAAAAAAGTATCCAAACCTCAGAAACCTAAGCAACTGGATAAAATTCTCGATTCCCTCAAATGGAGCAGTAAATACTGATTAATGAAAATTTTTAACGAAGCTTCCATCCCGATATCGATGAATCTCCGTTGGTATCTTATCGCATCCTGCAGCGATCGTTTTCTTCTCCGATAACATCATTTAAGACGGGAGTAGTCGGTTAATTATGAAAAAAGTCTCGCCGGAGTTTAGTACCTGCAAATTGGGGTTAGCCCACCAGACTGCTGGAAGCGGGTTAATAATTATTAAGGCATCGATTAAATGCTACACTCGTCTTGATTGATCAGCGCTTATATCGCGAATACATCGATCATGGCGGCTCCCTGCAATCTCAAAGCAGATGCCCTCCACTACATGTAGCATCCTCAAGCATTGCCCAACATATTTTCGATAGCATGGATCTCCAGCTTAGATAAGATAAAAAGACAAATGCCTCTTTACCATTTGCATTTGCACCATACAAATCATCTGTCTCTTGTCTGATTTTTATGTCAAATCATCGATTTAAATTGCAATATATGATGCAATTAATAAAAAATGGAATGATACCATCTGGTATATACCACATTTCTTAGTTGGATTTCCGGAGTGGTCTATATGCCCAGACCAGATCCTCAATAAACGGTCAAATTCCTGACACCTTCGGAATGAACTGGACTGAATTCCTAATACCAACTCCTGACGAGGTAGTCGAAACCAAATGATGCGTAGATCACTGTTAGTTCAACATGAGGACTAGTAGAGGGAGGAAGAGCGATGCCTTCTTGGAGACCTTAAACAACTACGGTACCGTATTTTTTGCGAGGATCGGATTTAACTGGATGTCGTTACTACCGCGGGCATTGTTGTCGGTCTCTTCGTCGGTTGGTTCACCTTTACTTTCAGCTGAGCCTTCGCCTTGCTTTATTTCTTTCTCCCTTGTTCAGCTGTTCGCTTTCTCGCTTGCTGGCACAACTTGCCGATTCAACGCTATATTTATTGTATCGAGAAGACCAGAGTCACCGCATTCCACGCGCATACGCTGCCCGTAATGAGCGGTCTCCGATCCTGTCTGTCTTGCCGTCCGCCTGTCCATCCGGCCAGTCGCTTCGATTCCCCTTTCTGCCCCCATGTCCAACCTTCTGATCAGCTTCCTTCATCCAGAGCAAAGGCTATCGAGACAGAACTTGTGATGTTAGTTTGCAAATATTGGAAGTGCATTAGGGGTTTGGTAGATTGTTTTAGGAGAATGGTGTAAGGATTTAGGTTGGAGAAGAAGATGCTGAGGAAGCAGTAATTAGGATACTTGTTGAAGAGGCTTGAAGTTTTTTAACAAATTGATCATCTGTAATCGATAAACAATTGGTGGTATGGTGTGAATGTTTCTTCTAAATTAGAACAAGGGTACAACTACAATTTGGTACAACTACAAGTGCAACTACAAGTACAACTACAAGACAACTACAAATGGTACAACTACAAGTACAAATACAAGTAGAACTACAAGACAACTACAAGTACAACTACAAAATAACTACAAGACAACTACAAATGGTACCACTACAAATACAACTACAAGACAACTACAAATGGTACAACTACAAGTACAATTACAAATGGTACAACTATTAATGTGGCAAGAACCACAGCTATGTGGCAACTATTCAATAACTGTTCAATAATATTCAATGATAATAGCTATAACTATTTCGTAATAGTTATTAGTTATTACTATTTCATAACCATATATGATTCTGTTAATTAAAATCCTGGTTTTAGCAAACAAAAACTAGTAGCTGTTGTTGGTTATTTTGGAATCACTTAAGCGCAAAACGTGAATGGAAGTTTAAGGAAATGTAACACCTTAGTTATGCTGAATAAATGTCTGTATATTTATATGAGTAAACAGTACAAATTGATATAAGAAGAAATGGATTGAATAGACACTGAATAAACTGTAACTGTGGAAGATGAGACCCGCGTGCCTTACGAAAGCTTGACACAACGGAACTGTGAATCTTAGGTCGGTCCCTGTGGGTTCTTGCTCAGTTGGAGGTCCTACCCCTTCCAGTATTTTGTATAGTGATACTGCAAATGGCGTTGAATCTCCAACAGCTGTACCATGTTTTACTATTTCTGTGGTTGTGACAACCACAGAAATAGTAAATAGTTTTTTTCCGTGTGATGATAGTCTAATGATGATCACCTTATCAGTCAAGTCTAATCTATCAAGATGTCGGTTTCTTTCAGTTGTTTCCCAAATGTTCCAAAGATTCTTCATCGAAATCTTTTAGTCTTAGATCTGTTGGTGAATTGACATCACCAGTTGCTTTGACAAACTGATTCTTGACATTAATGTTCCTAGATCCAAGAGTTGGTTTGTTAAACTAGGAAGATGATGATCGAAACAACAGTGTCTACAACCCAATCTAATCAATGATTAGAGTCAGCAATGGTCTAGATGAACGTCAGCAATGGTTTAGACGATGACATGTCATCAGCCATCAGCAGGAAATGTACCGTGAATCGTAAAGCTTTAAGCAGAAAAGCAGCCGCTAAATAAGGACTTAGGCATCTGGAAGATGGAAGAAAAGGGCAGACATGATGGTATTATAGCTACGCGTACGAGTTTGGGCGAGGTAACGAAGCGTGACGGAGCAAGGCGATTATCGGATCCGACGTTGCAGCGCGTGCCGACGGGACAGGGATTTCGTCGCTAGCAGCGGCGTCCGCGACACGTGGTGGAATGGGTTCGCGTTCTAGGTCGTCGGCGGCGGGCATCGGAAGCCGGCGCAAAGAGGGGCAAGAGCCGAGCCGAGTGCTGGCTCGTGATTGCCCGTGGGGCTTCCCATTCAACCGGTGGCTCGCTTGACTCGCCCACTCATTCGTTCATTCATACTCACACTGCACGCGATTTGAATCGATAAGCGAACAACCACGGAAGCGGATCTTCATCTTCATCTTCCCGGGTTCTTCTTCGCTGTGGTCTTTACGATTCTTACCAAATGCATCTCAGATTCAGACTATTATCAGATATTATGAGCCATGCTATTAGAGGCACGCATACATCACGAATTGAGAATCTCCGGTATCGACCGGTTGTACCGGTACGATACCACCATCCAATCCTATCTTAGCAGCTGTGCCAACAGACCGTTTAGGATCTTGACTTTTACGTGGAATTTGCTGACATTCCGCAATTCATTAACTTTTTTTTATTTCTGCTTGTTTCAATTACGGATTGGTGTACATCAATCAAAAATAATTCTGGTTAAAGGTACTAGGTGATGAAGAGAATGAAGTTTTAAACGTTTACGTCAATAAAAGTTATTTTTTGTATAAAGGACGAGACTTAAAATTTGATTGGGCTAAATTGTTACATTCGATGTCAAAAGATATGCAAAACAGTTTCAACAACCTACCACACTAGGATCACATCCAAATCATACCCTAAGTACAAAAACAATCATAGCAATTCCCCAAACTTTAAGACCTAAAGTTTGATTATTTTAAATATTTAATTTTATTGGGCATTTAATGCCCAAGGAAGCTCAAAATAGTTTTATAGACCTAAACCCTTAGGTTCACCCTCAAAATCAATCCCTAAACACAAAAAAATCATAAATCCCATAACTTCGAGACCTAAATTCTGATTGCGCTAAATGGTTCCCTTTAACCCTTTGCGGCATAGTGGGACGTTCAGTGTCCCACCTTTTTCTCCATGGTTTTACAATTTTTTAACTACATTTTTAAGAACAAGTACCGGGTTTTTTATTTTTCCTTAGTCTCTAGGATATAAAAGAATGTGAAAAAAATGTTATCCGTTATTAATTGTTAATTATAAAAATAATGTATATAAACAAATAATCGAAATTGGTGCTTTTTCACGGAGAAATTCATTTTCTACTAATCTATCTTGTAGATTCGAACGGCAATTTTCTTTTTGTATTGAGTCCAACTTAAAGTATTTTTCAGAATTTTTTCAGAATTTTCTGCAATGTTATATAAATTATAAACTCTATTTTTTTGTTTAAAAAACTCTAAAATGCAGTATTTCTCAGAACAAACCCAATATAAAAAGTGTATTTTCTTCAACCCTGTTCTTGATGTGTTTATTTTCATCTCTAAATCTGAATCTAAATTCAAAATATTCAATTTCGAAAAATCCAATATGGCGGAATTTAAGATTTTTGGAAATTTGGAATGTTGAATTTTTAAATTTTGAATTTTGGAAATCTGACTCCGGATTCGTAATCAGCGACCTCGAAAACCCCCTAAGGTGCGTGTGATTGTAAAATTTGTTTCTTAGAAAAATGTGTGCCGCAGAGGGTTAATGACCAAAGAAGCCCAAAAAAGTTTCATCCATTTAACTCCCTAGGATCACCCTCAAAATCAACCCCTAAGTACCAAAAAAAATTATTTTAATTCCCCTAACTTCGAGACCTAAAATTTTATTGTTTCAAATTGGTCCATTTAATTTCCAAATATGCCCAATACAGTTTCATCCACCTAAGCCTCTAGCCTAGGTTCACCCTGAAAATAAACCCTTAAATACAAAAAAAAAAAAATAATTTTAATTCCCCTAACTTCCAGACCTACAATTTTATCGTTCCAAATGGGTTCATTTAATGTCCAAAGAAGACCAAAACAGTTTCATTTACCGAACTCCCATTTAGCTCAATCAAATTTTAGGTCTCCAAGTTATGGGATTTATGATTTTTTTGTGCTTAGGGGTTGATTTTGAGGGTAAACTCAGGAGTTTAGTTGGATGAAACTATTTTGAACTGCTTTTCAGTTTGGGTAATTGCTATGATTTTTTTTGTATTTCGGGGATGATTTGTGAGTGATCCTAATGTCCTTGGGGGTGAAACAGTTTTGTATGTTTTTTGACATCGAATGGAACCATTTAGAGCAATAAAATTTTAGATTTCGTCCTTTTTAAAAAATAATAACTTTTGTTGACGTAAACGTTGAAAACTTCAGTTTTATCATACTAGATGCGTATTCCAACCAGAATGTTTTTCCAGTGCATGATCAATGTCTTTCGGTGTGGATGGACAACTGGTGCAAATAACATATTTGGTGACTCGTTTCTTCCTCGCGAATCGTTTCTTACTTCGTGTAGCCGATGGTAGTAGTATGGTACGAATTAAGGGACCGCAGGATCTGATCCAAAAAATGTTGGTCTCTCTGTTTCGAGGGGAGTATCATGCGATACGGAACTGGAATGCTGCGAAGGGCGAAGCTGCGGTTTAGCACATTTTTTGGATCGCGGGAATGCCGGCGCGAGCTATTAGAGGTCCAGCGATGCTTCTTACGACGAATCGTTAGCTTCCACCCGGCAAAAGATGTCGTGAACGAGATCTGAATTAATGAATGGATGTAAAATTAACCCTTCGAAATTCTCCAGCACGTTGTAAAAATCTCACTGAATTCTCATACCAAAGTCATTAATAATCTTAAAAAATTTTCTATTATTTTTTTTCATCTTTTGGATCAAATATACATATATATATATAATAAAGTAATATTTGAAGTTTAGAGTAATATTTAAAGTTTAAGTAATAGTCAAAGTTTAAAGTAATATTCAAAGTTTAAACTAATATTCAACGTTTAAAGTAATATTGCAACTATGATACATCTGTAATTGCCATAAAATGGGTTGTCGATCTGTCTTGGAAATTTAGCGTAAAAAGAAGGCAAAAACGGCTCTTTCGAATGTAATTTCATGTTTCGGTTTTTCGACTCGAATCACTCACCGGCGGCTCTTTCGCTCCTCGTAAAACTACCGATTGGCGATTGGCTTCTTTGCGCGGTGGATAATACCGCAACATATATATTTTAATTGACAAGAAATTTTTTGCTGGCTCTGTACAGCGTATATGAGCCGTATTGCGCACGATTATATGCCTTTTTCGAGGCGAAGCTGTGGAGTAAAATGCTGTTTTCCAAAAATGGCAGTGGAATGAGGACGGGTCTTGGTGTACCGTGCACGACGTGGTATCATTCAATTTGGTATAGGACGTTGTCCCAGCAACGTCCAATACCGCATGACAACGGTCCACTTTTCTCAATCACTGGACAAGTCCTTCCTTTTATCACGACCCTTCGTAATGAAGTTTCGGTACTTTTTGTTATTGTCCACGCCATGGTTGCCATTTCGCGTGATGCTGTTCAAAGAAACTCGAGGTACCAGTTATTCCTCCGAAGAATAATTCAAGTTAAGTAAGGTTCCGTAAAAATTGTTCAAGAAAAAGAGATAAGGAAAGTTGTAATGGGGCCCTGGCTAACTTTCCCTAGGTATATAATGTGGTCCCTAAATGTCCCTAGATTTGACAAATTCGACATTGAAAAGAGTACTTAAATCAGAAGCTGAACGAACCTTTGTTGGAATATTGATGGGGGAAAGAAATGTAAGAAAAGACTATACATACAAGGCCTACATCGATGGCAAGTTGTAATTAGTAGGAATCGACTATTAATCTGAAGTGTCCCGGGAGGAATGGGTCGTTTCATTTCTTTTGTTTTCCATATAAAGAACGTGCAGTTCATCCGTTTGAAGCGTGTAAGGTGCAAGTGAAGATCTGTCGATCGCTGAGCGACAGAAAAATCTTAAGTGACCATCTCGATGCCACTGATGTCGTTTAATGACTACTCGTTTTTCGTTCCATGTTTCACAAACGGTCCTTTCAGCAACTACGGCAGGAAGAAGAACCTCTATTAGATTTTAGTATCTCGTTGTTTAAACAAAACATATGTAGCGACCTTGAGATTTCTTAAGTATTTAGATTTCTTAGTATATCTACCAGCAATTGATACTCTTGAAAAAATAAAAAAATACTGTTGGTTAAATTATTATTTAGATAAAGTATTCCGTCGGATTCGCATGAATTTCAAAATAACATATGAGTGGAATTTATATTCTGCAGTAAATGGTTACTCACTATCCATAAATCGAAACCAGTATCTTAGCCCTTTCAATACTCTCGGTAAAACTAAGAGGAGATTTCTATTTTATGTTCATCTTTGAATGTTAATAGACTATCGAGGCAGGGTGCTATAAATCAGAATCTTGTTAACTTGTATATATATAAAGAATTATTATCATTGCTCTATGCCTTTGAACATGAACACCTGAGAATTCTCACATTTTTCTTTTTATAATTTGTTTTTGAATTTTGGCGAAATCTTTTAGCCGGTTGGAGTTTCAGATCCTGACGATTTTTTTTCGATTTATTGGAATAGAAATATCAACAACAAAAATTTTCCCAAGTTTCCGAAACCTTTGTAGTTATTTAATTGTAGAAATTTATCTGGCGTTGTCTGAGATTTTAAAAGATTTTAGAGAATTTCATGGGATTTCAAGAGATTTCATAAGATTTCGGAAATTATAAAAGGATTTTAAGAGATTTATAGTGATTATTATTATTATTATAATTATAGTGCTTTTAAGGAATTTCAAGGATTAAAATGACTAGAGGATTCTAAAAAGATGTGGAAAATAGTTATGGAAAGGTTTTTCCAGATATTTTATAAATAAAAATTACAAAAGGATTGTAACAGATTTATAGTGATTTTAAGAAATTTCAAGGCATGAAAGACACTAAAGTATTTGAGAAAGAGTTGAAAATTTTTATCAAAAGGTTTTTTCACTTTCACAAAATTTCAAATTTTAAAACATTTTAACTGATTTTAAACAATTTCAAGGAATTTCAAGAGATTCCAAAAAAGTCGAAGAGAATTCGAAAATTTCCATAAAATTTTATTAATTTTCAAGAGATTTAATGATTGGTAAAAGATGTCCTGGAATTATAAGACATTTTAAAAGATTTTAAAGGATTTAAGAGATTTTTAGGATTTTTTAAAGATATCCTGAAATTTTAAAAGATTTTTAAATTAAATTTTTTTTAGTTATCAAAGTTTTCAAACTTTTTATATTAAATTTTCTTTTAAATTTGTAATCTCATTTTTATAAACTTTTTAAAATCATTTTAAATAAGTAGAAACTTTTGTTAAATACTTTAAACTTTGGTTCCTTGAAATATTTTTAATTCTTCTTAAATCCTTAAAAAAAATTATAAATTCTCTAGAATCATACTAAATTCTTAGAATCATTTAAAACCTCTTGAAATCGTTAAAAATATTTCGAAATCCCTTGGAATTCATTAAAATTCATTATAAACACTTGAAATTTCTTGAAGTCCCTTAAAAATCATTTAGAATCATTATTTGAACCATTTTAAAAATACAAAAAAGTCACTAAAATGAAATAAAATCTCCAAAAATCCTTTAATCAATTAATTCAATTAATTAAATCCTTTAATCAAACAATCTTTTAATTCTTTAATCCTTTAATCCTAGTTCCTAAAATTCCTTAGAACTTAAAAGTTTATCCCTTAAAAGTTTTGAAAAACTTTTAAAATCCCTTAAAATCTCTTAAAATCCCGAGAAACGCAAGGTAAATAAAATTTCTTCTAATTAATAAAAATAAAATAGTCGTAGGAACTATTTTGACATTTTTAATCCAGTAAATATAAAAAAAATAAAATTAAAAAAATTCGTTAGACTAGAAGTCTGAAACTTCAACCAAATAAATCTTTCGGTTTTCTTAACTTGGCTAATTATTGCAGATTTTCGCAGAAGTATAATCTCCATATACTTTTGGTTTTAGGTTTCAAATGAAATCGGTTATTAGTAATTCTGAGGGAGAATTATAAGTTAAGCGAATCGATCAGAAATGGGACTTAGTAGCGATTGGCGACACTGAGAATTATCACGCTGTAACTAGGGAATTGTGAAAAAAAGTATTTCTGAAATGGTAGCTTGTCAATTCGACATTAGACGGTGGAGTAGAGAAGGTGAAGTATATAGCTACCAGTTGGACGAGTTCCCAGTTAAGGATTTGTAAATCTTGAGCAATGTGGACATTTCTTCTGTCGAAACAAAACTCTCTTGTTTTTTTCATTAGATATGTTAAAAGTGTATTTTTTTCAATTTATCAGATTTCGTATGATTTTCAATGATATAGGAGAAATTGGAATAAGGATCACATATGATTTCAAAAGGTTTAAATTATTGATTACCCTTTTAAATCTTGAAAATTCTCTGAAATCCAAGAATTTCTCAAAAGAATTTCAAGAAGCTCTTTTGAAACCCATCAAAGTTCTAAAAAATACTTGAAATTTCTTTATATCAGACGTATTTTTTTTCGTCAAAGATTTCTGATCAACAATCATAAGAATATAATTTGCAAAAATATTCCCCATACTCTAAACTTGAATCAGTGAAATTTAATTGATTACCAGGCAAATTCCACTGATTTGCAGTGAATCTTTTCTCACGATTTTAATCAGTGAAAAATCTACTGGAAATCAGTGAATAAAATCGTGAGAAACGAGTCACTAAAAATCAGTGAAATTTGACTGATTCAGTTTTAGCTAGAGCATGTTTTCTGTTGTAATAAACCAATTATTGTTATTGGAAAAAAAATATCAATCTAACTTATGTGGTTTAAGTTCTGAATTAATTGTTTAACAATGTTTATAATTTAAAATACACTCAATATTCGTTGATATACAATCAACAGTTCATTTGAACATTCAAAACAGTTTAGTCATTCCAACTTCCATACTTCCAACTTGGCTAACATAAAACGGCTTCTATCGTAAATTTAATTGCTTCTCAAATGAATCTCAATTTCAAAAATCGATATCTTTCCCAAGAGCAATCAGGCATTTAAATCTGAATCAGGAGTCTTAGGGGTACTTTCGAGATAATCGCTTTTGGTTCTAATCGATGATCTCCCGACCTGGATACGAGTTATTAGTCGACCGTGGGTGGTGGAGGTTTTGCTTTCAGTTTAGGGTGTCGTTCTGCGTGTAAGGGTACAAGATACTCGACCTGCAACTGTGATACGGGACTTTATTGGTGTCTCGGGGCTCCCGCGATACCGTCCTCGCGCAAATGAAGATAGAGCATCCGCATCCCTGATTCCCGTGTATGTTTCTCCCTTTTTCGGTTCCAGATCCGAGAAGAAAGGTATACTATATATATATATATATATCTACACTTTTCTCTGAGAGAGAAGACTCGCGACTCCCGATACAGAAAAAGGGGGCGCGCGCAATCCAAAATTTTAAGGAGGGGATGAATCCCAACTTTAGGGGATAAGAATCCACCCTCGCACGAGGCTGGCACGCGCTATAGTCTTCACTTTCAGACACTCGTGTTCACGTCTTCGAAGCGCGTGTGATGCTGTCAAAAAAATCGCGCCTCCTTTAATTATTGTTTAACTATTGCTTATTCCCTTTAATTATTATTTAACTTTTGCTTATTACCCTTAATTATTCAATTTTAATCATGTTTCATGAAGTTTTTTGTCTTGTGGATCTAAAAAATGTGTTTGAACTGAAATACAAGTGATTAAGGATTGAGTAGACATTGGATTGAGTTGATAATGGATGTGGATGTCCAGCTTAGTAGAATGTGGCAAAGTCCGAATTTTTACAACTCGTATAATACCCACCCTGCTATTATGCAGTTGAGAGCAACCAGTAACGAAGTTCATTCGTGGTTTCATTCCAGGAAACCTTCCATGGATGATGTCGGCAACCCCACTTCTGTCAACGCACGGTGAGTACTGAGTACTTTTGATTTCTGTCGGCGTAAGGAATGCCACTTTGACATTCTTTTCATTGTGTTATTTTCTTCTTATTCGCTCACCACGGCCAAGTTTCGACAAACTTGGACTTGACATATATGAGTTCAATCGGATAAGCACGATTAAACTAATTTTCTTTATTATCACCGCATTCCTTACACTTTTCGAGCGACTTTTATGGTCGGCTTTATTATTTTGGTTACAACTCGGGATTTTTAAAAATTAAGGTACCAATTTTCAAGTGACTGTTTAAATTCATTCAATTTCTTGTGATACCAAAATTGAAGACTTAGAACGTGGATGAATTAGACTTGAATGCTCTCAGGGTGGCGACTTGACCGGGAAATCGGGAAAAGATCAAAAATATTATTGACCGTAAAAATTATTATTATTATTATTATTATAAATTATTATAAGTATTTATTTGGTAGAATAAATTTACCAGGTTTTGCTCGGTATTTAAGGAGATTGCGTAGAATTTAAATGAATTTTGAAGAGAGTTCATAGGATTTAAAATAAATAAATAAAAAGATTTATAATTATTTTAAAGAATTTCCAAGGATAAAAAGAATTTAAAGGATTTTTTAAAAATTCAAGAGATACTAAAAGATTTTGATTGACTTTAGGGATTTTTAAGAGTTGAAAAAAGTTCTTAAAAGGTTTTTTTTAGAGATTTTGCTTGGGATTTTAAGAAAATGCGTAGAATTTAAATGAATTTTAAAGTATTTCCAGGGATAAAAAGAATTTAGAGGGATTGTTTAAAAATTTAAAGGATGCTAAGAGATTTTGATTGACTTAAGGGATTTAAAAAAAATTTGAAAAAAGTTCTTAAATTTTTTTTTAGAGATTACACAAGATTTCAAGATATTTTAATAAAATCCAAACAATTTTTAAGATATTTTCAGGAGATTTAAAAAAAAATTTAAAGAATTTCAAGTACATAATTCTAAAGGATTTTAAAGGATTTTAAGGGATTTCATCAGATTTTAAGTGATTTTAAAGAATTTCAAGGAGTCTTGAGTTTTGAAAAATTTCGAAATATTTCAATTGATTTTTATTTCCAAGGAATTATTCTAATTTAGACGAAATCAAATGAACTCCCTTGAAATATTTTTAAATTATTTGAAATTCTTTAAAATCTTTAAAATCTTCCGTAAATGTTATAAAATCCTTTGAAATATTTCCAAATTTCACAGAGTTCACTAACATCTTTTGAAATACCTCGAAATCTCCTGAAATCTCTTGAAAACTCTTAAAGTTCTTAAAATAACTTAATATCCAATGAAAAATTATTAAATCCCTTAAAATTACTTAAAATCGCTTGAAATCTCAGATTCCTAAATATTTCTGGAAACTCTAATTTAAAAAAATCCTTGAAACCCTTAAAAAGTTCTTAAAATCATTTCATCATCGTTTGCAATCATTTAAAATCACTTAAAATTTAAAATGTCTTCAAATCTTTTTAAAATCCTTGAACTCTCTTGAATTCTTTTGAAATTCATTAGAATAATTTCTCATCACTTGAAATCTCATAAAATCTTTGAAATTCCTTAATTATTCAAAATCTGATGAAACCCTTGAAAATGTCTTATAATTTTGCAAGTTTAATATAGAAATCTTCTGAAATCCCTTAAAGTTCCTTGAATTTCCGCAAAATCAATACCAGCACAAGTATTTTAATTTTTTTCCATTATGAAAAAAGCATTTCGCAATTTTTTGCTCCATTACGTTACAGAATGTTTAAAATGAAAATCGTGAATTAAAATAAGTAATTACGTTATAAATATATAAATATATGTTTCTTTCCGTTGATTGGGATGCATCTAGACTTGAATGCCTCAAACTTCGGTGCTGCCTCAATAATTTCATATGCTTCCATTAAATTTGCATGAAGTTCCCAATCTAACTAAAGAACGTGTGAATATGTCCTCCAATTTAAATCAAAGTTCGATTTTCCGTGAGAAAATAGGCAGATTGCAAATGTGCAAAGAGAGAGAGAGAGTATAAAATTGTTCGAAGAGTCAAGATCCCATCCTATCAGCCGCGATCATCTACCCTACGTCCATTCTTCGGGACCGGCCCATCTAGCGCCGTAACAATTGAACCCGTAATAGAATCACATTTATTCTTATTACCCGCCGAGGTCAACCGACTATCCAAACTCTGCCATTCTCAGACTTCCGATCGCTTGCCTTAAGTCCTTTTACGATCTACAATGTTATTCTCGCCCAAGTTTCACACTTTCTTCCTTTTATTTCTCACTTTATATTTTACTCACTGCCACTTATCTATTTCTATTGCTGCATATAAGAAACTGATAAAATATTAAATTACTATTATTATTATTACACAGAATAAGCTTCTATCGGATTAAAAAACCCAACGAAGTTTTAAATGCAAAATCGTTAAAATATAGAGATTAAATTAAAATTAAAAAGATTAAATTATAAAAGGAAAAAGATGGCGAAGCAGAGTTTAAGAAACTTGGAGTTTATTCGTCGGTAGCAGATTGTGAGACACGAATAGTAAATCAGATATAGACAAGGCTGCGTGACGGCGTGATAGGAAACGACAATACCTTAAGTGCCACCATGATGTCTTAATTATCTCGTATTTAGACACAACTGAGGGGCCCGAAGGCCTCTGGGCCCGTGTAGCCTGTCGGCGGCTAAAAAAGGAAGAGGAGTTGAAAAGAGAGAGTGAAAGAGTGAAAGAGATGCCAGTTCCACAGACACTCGCTTCTGAGTCGTTAAAGTATGCTAATTTACGCGAATTAAACCATTATATTTCACGACCGGTCTCGTGCGCTCCACAAAACTTAAGAATTTTAATTTATATATAATATACCTTATAAGAGGCGATGGCTTGTCGGAACCCATGATTTGACGCAATTACTATACATATATATATATATATATATATATATATATGTCTCGACCTCAACACGCACTCAGAAAACAGTTTGGTTAAATCAAAGATTTGTTTGCTTTAATTATTAAGATTTATTTGTTTCGGTTAAATAAATTTTATTTGAATTAATGGAATATTTTGTTTAATTAGGAATTTTGATCTGCGCGCGAATAATTTCTCGTTTTTGCACACCTTTTGCTAGTAGAAAAAACAATTGAGAAGATTTAATTCTTGAAATATAAAATCTTGTAATTCTTTATCTAATTACAGAAATCTTCGTGAGTTTTATAAAATTCCTTAAAATGCGTTTATTATCCTTCAAAATTCGGTTAAATTTCGTAAATTCACTTGACATTTTTTTAAATTACACAAAGATTCATGAAATCTGATTAAATCTCTAAAATAATTCGTAAAAATCCACTGAAATTTCTTAAAATCCCTTGAATTCCTTAAAATTACTAAATATTCTACAAAATATAAATAAAATATCCCGTAAAATATCTTACAAGTATTTAAAATTCCATGCAATCCTGTAAAATCTATTGAATCCCTTATAAGTATTGAATCCTTAAAATTGCTTAATATCCATACAATATCTTAAAATGTCTTTGATATCCTTCAAAATCTGATGAAATTCCTTTAAAATAGTAAAATCACTTGATATTAAATAATGTTCCATAAAATTCCTTAAAATTTCAGAATCTACCGTTATAAATCCTTAAAATGAGTAAAAATCCCATGAAATGTCATGAAATCTCTTGAAAGTCCTTAAAATAAGTTTATTTAATCCCGTAAAATATCTTACAAATCTTTAAAATTCCATGAAATTCCGTAAAATCGCTTGAATTCCTTAAAAGTCTTCAAAATTACTTAAAACCCCATATAATATCTTAGAATGCCTTTAAGATTCTTAAAATATGGTGAAAATCCTTTCGATTTCATAAAATCATTTGATATTCCTTGATATTCTTTGATATTTCTTAAAATTACTCAAAATCCAATAAAGTCTCATTATACCTCTTAAAATTACACGAAATTTCGTTAAATTAATGAAAATTCTGAAAAATCCAATATAATCTCTCCAAATCCTTTAAAATTTATGGAAATAAATGTGCTTAAAATTACTTAATATCTCATTAAATATCTTACAGTTGCTTAAATTACTCAGAAGCTTCTAAAATATCATCAAAGTCCATAAAATTACTTAAAATCCCATGAAATCTTATGAAATCCGTCAAAATTCAATATAATCTCAATCTTTTAAAATTTCTGGAAATAATTATCCATTATTTCGCTAAATCAATTGACATTTCTTAAAATTACTCAAAATTCCATGAAATCTCATTATATCTCTTAAAAATACTCCAAATTCCATGGAATTTCGTTAAATTCTCTAAAATTCTTGATTGTAAATGTCAAAATCCCATAAAATCTTTGATATTCCTTGTTGTTCCATAAAATTCCTTAAAATTCCGCAACCTATCCTTATAACTCAAAAAACTAAAAATCCTATGAAATCTTATGAAATTCCTTTAAATTTCGCAAACTCAATATAATCTCCCCAATATTTCAAAATTTCTGGAAATAATTGTCCTTAAAATTACGTAAAATCTCCCAAAATATCATCAAATCCCATAAAATAACTTAAAATCCCGTGAAATCCCTTGAAATTCTTGAAAATGCAATAAATTCTCGTCAATGCCTTAAAATCTCTTAAGACATTAAAATAACTTAATATCCTATGAAATATCGTTCAATTTCTAAAAAGTATTTAAAATTTTATAAAATTCTTCGAAATAACGTAAAATCACTTAATATTTCTAAACTCTCAATAAATTTCGTAAAACCCTTTTAAATTCCTTAACATTATTCAAGATGCAATGAAATCTCATTAAATATCTTGAAATACCTTAAAAAATCTAATGAAATTTCGTAAAATGCTTAAAAATCTCCTAAAACTTTCTCAGATTACTTAAAATTCCACAAAATTTGAGCAATTTCCAAAGGAACCAATCAGGTTTTCGATAACAATGTCAGTTCAATATTAATGTAGGTAACATCTTTCTTAAGATAGGACCCAACAGTAAACAAATATTTCTTTAATCAGTGAAAAATCAGTGAAATTTCATTGATTCCAAATCAAATTTCACTGCAGGTTTTTGTATTATAGGCTAGAAGAATTCTTTCAAATCTTGAATGTTGGATACAGTTAAAAATACATTCTATAGGTCATTTAGTGCTAGACATTATCTCTCTGTTCCCAGAGAGACCTTTAATCGCTTCATTAAAATATGCGAGTGGGTTGTCACTTGGCAGTAACTCATTAATGTCATATATGCATGATAATGGTAATGGTAATGTAATATATACGAATTACCGTCCGTGTTTTGTAATGACATTTAAGGGATAAAGGACATAAACGGTGATTTCAGGCAATAATTTTTAAGGAGTCATTAAAAAGCAATTACATTATTATTCACACATGCTAACTCTTTATTATTAATTTCTTAAACCTTTCCTTTTGACCTTTTCTTGTCTTTCTTTCGAATATTGGTAGCTAATCGATCGAAATAGAAGAATCTCTTTGAATGGAAGAAATTCTTTGAGCTTTTCTCCTATTCTTCATCAGCATAACTTACATTAGCTGCAGTAGCACATTATCAGACTAAAAGGTATGGAAAGGAGACGAATGGAACTTATTGTCTATAGACTATAGAATTGATGAGACAGACAGCGGCAAGAAGCATATTCTCACCTCGGTAACGGTTTACGTTAGTGAGATCCTCGAATTGCATTATTAATATTAATGCATTCCATGGCTGGTGCATTGTACTCACGTCGACACATTCACGACAACATTTGACTGTATTCAATTATTCATCCTTCCAGAACGTACAGCGAAGCGTTTCAAGATGTATTTCTGTAAGTGGCGCTTCTTCAGTTCAACTTCGCCACGGTCTTGTGTTCATTTATTGTCAGGAGACGCCTCAATAGGGGGCACGTTTCACCTGCGATGTGGTGCATTTCAAAAGGTTGATACACCAACCTCAAGATTGAAAGCGTCAATGGTGAAAAGGCCCAACCGGATTTTTTATTAGAAAACACTTTTTAATTGAGTTAACTACTTCGTTTGTTAAAGCGATCGGACAATATTTCTTTACTAATAAGTTTGCAACGTGATGTGATGACTGAACAGTTTTGAATGTTCAAATGAACGTTCAAAACAAGAATGAACAAGAATAAAAAGGACTTTCTAAATAACTTAAACACAAGTAAAACTTATTAAAAGCTTCAAGAATTAAATCGAGGTATATTAAATCAATTAAACACTTTTATAATTACATGTTTAAAATGCTTTGAGTCAGTCATTATGCATATAATACGTAATGCATGAAGTACACACGAGATTCATTAAACATATTGAATATTCGTTGATATACTTAATATTTAACATGATTTTACATTAAGGACAATTTCTCCAATTCGTCGACATTTAAAAAGCTTAAAATCGTACGACGGACATTATCCGGTAGCCAAACTGGACTAGTCAGTTCATTTAAAGTCTCGAGACTTCTATCATACAATTTTCGCAAACGAACAGCAAAATTCATCCGATTTTTGATCAAATTCCCATACAGTGGAAATAATTTACATAATTTTTGAATCTGTAAAGAGTCCATCAGTTCAAAGTTTCTCGTATACTCCCTTAATTTGATCAACTTTTTATCTAGTAAATCAAAATAGCTTATTTTATTCCAGACTTCGTTTAACTTCAATTTTTCTATTTCTTTACCACAAGCTTGGTAGAATTTCAAATACTTAAAGACAATCAGTGTATTCATATTATATCGATTGAGTGTATATCTTGGGTTACTTTCCATTATGGCCATCATTTTAATCAGTAATTTTACATGTTTCTTTGATGCACCAAAATGTATGGCAAATTGGATAGGAGTGTCATCATCCAGATTGAGGACATTAAAGTCAAGAAACCAATCTAACAAGATTGCCGACAATTCAACATAACATTTAGAGCTCTCGAAACATAATCTGTGGAGCCCAGTTTGTCCACTGCCATCCGTCACACAATGAATATCTACCCCGTACCTAAGAATAGCATAAATATAGAAAAGATCTTTCTTATTCAAATCTAAAGCATAATCAAGTATCGTTCTTTCTTTGTCTGTTTGTGCGTTAATATCAGCGCCAGCTTGGATTAGTAACGATAATATCTTATAGTTTTTACCAATAGCCATATCATGTATCGGTAAACGACCCACGCTTGATTTCCTAGATACATCTGCACCGGCTTTTATTAATTTACTGATGAAATCAGGAGGAGCATGTCTGGCCGCATATTCAAATACAGAATATCTAGACAAGTAATTTCTGTCCACTTTGATGTAATGATCGAGAATTGTTGTTGCTATCAAATAGAATTTTTTAATAACCGCATCGCGCAACTGGCTATAATCTATTATCCTTACGAAATTAATTCCAGAATCAAAAATAAGGTTAATAATTTGAACATATTCCAGTTCTTTAGCTTTACTGAGTCTAGAATGACGCTTGATATCAATGTAATAAGGAAAGCGCGTTAAATCAATGGAATAAGGAAAGTGCTTTGAATCGCTGCAATTCCCAAGAATTATTATACCTAGAAGATCTCCATATTTTTCCACATCATCGGTATCAGGTATGTGCTTCAAAAATTCTGCAACGCATTCTGGATGGCCTAGCCTAACGGCCCAAGTAAGAGGATAATACAGATAATTGTCGTGAAGCTCAACATCACCACCATTTTCTATAATGAATTTAATGAGGTTTAAATGTCCTTGCATAGCTGCAAAATGGAGAGGAACCACATTTCCAGAAGTTCGGATGTTGATATTGTTTAATCTTCCTTCATATCCAGATGAATCTATAAGTAATTTAAAGATTCCGATGTGTCCTATCACAGCTGCTCCATGAATGGGTGTTCTTCCTCGATAGTCTAAGTTGTCCACTCTTGCTCCATAGTTTAGTAATAATTTCACCATTTCCTCATCGCCGTTAAAAGTGGCGATGTGCAGCAAGGTTTTGTCTAGTGTATCTCGAGCATTCACACAGAATCCTCGAGTTAATAGTTTCTTTACTTCAGATAGTTTACCGTTTTCAACCAAAGAAACGAGAGACCCGCGAATCACGTGGTTGTTTAATCTTGTATTCATGAGATCAGCAACCTAAAAGACGAATGGGAATATGTATATGAGTTAATTAAAAAAAACGGTTTTTTTAAACTAGTTTGTTTGTTGATACTAAAAAATTTGATCAAGGGAAGTAAACGTTTAGTTCTTGTCTTGTTGAAAAACGCAATTAAAGAGATTTTTGAAAGAGTTGTTAAGAGTTATACTTATTAATAGATTTTTTTTTAGAGATTTTATAAAATTTTAAAACATTTTAACTGGTTTTAATGAATTTTAAGGAATTTAAATTGATTTGAAGATATTTCAAGAGATTTTCATGAACTTTAAGGAATTTTTATATATTTTAGACAATTTTAAGACATTTCCAGAAGATCTAAAAGTTTTTAAAGAATTTCAGGTAATTTTAAGGAATTTTAATGGATTCCATGTTTTGATTTACTCCACGTTAGAATAAATTCCTTAAAGTTTGAAAGAGTTAAATTTTTTCTTTCCACTGTTCCCAAATCCCAAAATTTTTATTCATTTACTAGGAGCAATTTTAGAGGAATATTCAAAAGATTTAAAATAATTTTAAGGAATTAAAGGAGATTTTAATGAACTTGAAGGAATATTGATATCTTTTAAACAATCTTAAGACATTTACAGAAGATTTAAAAGTTCTTAAAGAATTTCAGGTAATGTTAAGGGATTTTAAGGGATTCCATCTGATTTACTCCAAGTTAGAATAAATTTCTTAAAATTTCTTAAAATCACTTAAAATGTTTTGAAATCCCTTGAAATTCCTTAGTCACTTAAAATTTGATAAAATCCTTTAAGGTGTCTTCAAATCTTGTGAAATCTATAGAAAATTCTAAAAACCTCTGAAACATTAAAAAAAATAATAATAATGTTAGTGCAAACGAATTCATGTTATAACACTGTTTATAATTTAAAATATTTAAAATTTCGAAATATTTTGAATGATTTCAATAGATTTAAAATAATTTAAAATTATTTCGGGAAGCTTGAGTATATTTTAAGTGACTTTAAGGATTTTCGATGAATTTCAAATGAATTTAGGGGATTTCGTGGAGACCTTATGATATTTTGAGTAATTTTAGAAAATTAAAAGGGATTTTAAAGAGACTTTAAAGGATTAAGAAAGATTTTAAGTGAACCTCAAGGATTTCAAGATATTCAGAGGGATTTCAAAAGAGTTCTAACAAATAAGAGATTTTTAAAAGAATTAAAGGATAGGAATTTGAAGCCAGTTGAAAAGATTTAAAGATATTTTAATAAATTCCAAAGGATTTCGAAATATTTGTAACGATTTTAAGATATTTCAATTGTTTGTATTAAATTTCAAGGAATTTCAAAAGAGTTTAAGGATTTTTGGTTTCAAAACATTAAAAATAACTTGAAATGATTTTAAGACATTTAAATGTCTTTAATATTCTTCAAAATCTGGTGAAATTTTTTTAAATATCGTAAAATCATTTTATATTCCTCGATGTTCCATAAAATTCCTTAAAATTCCACAACCTATTGTTAAAATAAATCCTTAAAATGACTAAAAGTCCCATGAAATTTTATGCAATTCCTGTATGAATTTCGCAAAATTAATTGATATTTGTTAAAATTACTCAAAATCTCATGAAGTCTCATTATATTTCTTAAAATCACTCAAAATTCTGTAAAATATTGTTAAATTCTTTAAAATTCTTAAAATTTCAATATCTCACCAAATCCTCAAAAATTTCTGGAACAATTATTAAAAATTATTTTATATTTTTTGCAAATTCGTAAAATCCTTTAAAATTTCATAAAATACCTCGTAATACCGTGAAAGCACATAATATTTCTAAAATCTCAATAAATTTCGTAAATTCCTTAATATTATTAAAGATTCTATGAAATCGCATGAAACCTTTTAAAATACCTTAAAATCCAATGAAATTTCTTAAAATGTCTAGAAATCTCTTAAATATTTTTCAAATTTCATAAAATTCCATAAACTATGTATATTCAAATCCAGGACCGTAGTCAGAAAAAAATTTCGGGGGGAAGGGGTTGTTTTTGTGGAATAGTACTTGGATATTTTTTATTTTTCATTTCGGGGGAGGGGATCAATCCCCCTGGCTACGGCCTTTGTCAAATCCCAGTTAATTACTTTAGAATCACATAATGTCCCAGCATAATTTTGATGGTAAGTGATCTTTAAATAATAAATATACGAATATATTATTAAATATTGATATATTAAAAAGTGATATAAAAAAAAAACGGGGATGCATCTGTCTTGATTCTTCCAATTTTGCTACCTTTTCTTTTTAAATCAAGCCTCATTTCCAAAATTGAAACACCTCTGGTTTTAACAATTTTTGATTCAAAGTCCCCAAGTTTGAAGAAGCAGTGGTCATAAGTATAACCGCGGGGCGTCGGCTCCACCCTACAAATCTCTACCTCCAGTCACGCCAATATAAAGAAAGAATTAAATGGATATTCAGATATAATATCCACCCTTGTGAATTATCACCTCGTAAGTTAAGAGGTCCACCAAAGAGTTATTATTTGATGTGATTTAATGGCTGCAGGAGCTCGTATACTTCTATGTACGAATCTGCATAGTATGTGTTCATATATTCGATATATTCATAGTTGATTGTTAATGAACACTGCAGACTTCTAGCTCGTTTTCAACGGATGAATTACAGCCGCACCTCGGTATTATTGCAAATGATAACATTGCGCCGATCGAGTCCCAACGTCAAGCTTCGGTTATATTCCTTATTTTTAATCGTGCAGTGCTCAAACTAATTTATTTGTGGGCTTTCTTGTTATGTAAACACGGGTTTGATTAAAAAAGGGTTCGCTCGTGAAGAGGAAATTGAAGTATTTCAATTGAAGTACGTGTTGAAGAAACAATTTTATTGATTCTCAATTTTGATCTCTTGATTGTCGGCTCAGTTAAATCTACAAACACACTGAAACTCATCAATCTCGTCATACTTCAAGAGCCGTTTAAAATCGAGTTTAGAATTGTGCCTGATTCACATCCGGCGGGTTAACGACACAAGTCGTGACGCCTCACACTATATGATGATCTTGAAATTGTGAATACGTTATAACGAGAAATTTGCATTGCGAATTACGAATTACGAATTTCTCCAAGTGACCATGCGTAACAATGTCTGTTTTCAAACTAGGGCAAAATGCTTCTGGCACAAACTGGTCTCGTTATTCTCTCCGGCTGTAATTGTCCCACCGTTACGGCACTGCGTTGCGAAATAAGAACGTGAGCTCAATTTCGATTTGGACCGGACCGGTCCGGCGGACAAGTTGCGACGCTTTACGTTTTACGTTTTGTTAGATCAGTTTCTCAATGCATGGGGTGCGGGCTTTTTGTCCCGACTCGCATTTAAGTTGGACTCACGTTCTACGTTCACGGTTCACCCTGAGCACGTGACCCAGCTGCTCCAAGAGGAATCCGACGTATCTGTGACGTCACTCGATCCTGCTAGATATTTACTATACCTGCGCGTCGACACGGAGGCACACGACACCTCCATCTAGTCACCCACTTATTAGGAATTCCAGTTGGCACGTGTACTGACCACTCTGGGTCACGTTTTTCCTATTTATGAAATCGGTCAGACGTCTTCCGGGGTTCAAGAAACCAAAACAGTGCTTCTGTCTTTAAAATCCTTAAAATTCGTTAAAACCAGTTAAAATGTCTTGACATTTTTGTAAAATTTCAGGAGATGTTGAGTAATTTTAAGGATTTATAATGATAGGTTGTGGAATTTTAAGGAGTTTTATGGAATATTAAGGAATATCAAATGTTTTAATGTTTTGAAACTGAAAATCCTTAAACTCTTTTGAAATTTCTTGAAATTTAATACAAACACTTGAAATATCTTAAAATCATTACAAATATTTCGAAATCTTTTGGAATTTATTAAAATATCTTTAAATCTCTTCAACTGTCTTCAAATTTCTATCCTTTAATTCTTTTAAAAATCTCTTATTTGCTAGAACTCTTTTGAAATCCCTCTGAATATCTTGAAATCCTTGAGGTTCACTTAAAATCTTTCTCAATCCTTTAAAGTCTCTTTAAAATCTCTTTTAATTTTCTAAAATTACTCAAAATATCATAAGGTCTTCATGAAATCCCCTAAATGTCTTGAAATCTCTTTAAAATTCTGAAAATACCCTAAATTATTATTATTTTTTTTTAATATTTCAGAGATTTTATCAAATTTTAAGTGACTAAGGAATTCCAAGGGATTTCAAACCATTTTAAGTGATTTTAAGAAATTTTAAGGAATTCATTCTAACTTGGAGTAAATCAGATGGAATCTATATCCTTAAAATTATTTTAAATCTTTTCAATATTCCTCTAAAATTGCTCCTAGTAAATGAATAAAAATTTTTGGTTTTGGGAAAGAAGAAATTTGACTCTTTGAAATTTTAAGGAATGTATTCTAACGTGGAGTAAATCAAAACATGGAATCCCTTAAAATTCCTTAAAATTACCTGAAATTCTTTAAATACTTTTAGATCTTCTGTAAATGTCTTAAAATTGTCTAAAATATATAAAAATTCCTTAAAGTTCATGAAAATCTCTTGAAATATCTTCAAATCAATTTAAATTCCTTAAAATTCATTAAAACCAGTTAAAATGTTTTAAAATTTTGTGAAATTTCGAAAACAAAATCTATTGATAACTCTTAACAACTCTTTTAAGAATCTCTTCAAATTCCGAAAATCAATCAAAATCTCTGGGCACACCTTCATGAAATTCCTTAAAATTACCATAAATCTCTTGAAATCCTTGTTGAAGGATTTTAGGAATTTTAAGTGATGATTTTGTGAAATTTGAAAGTATTTATTCTAATTAGAATGCAAATTAAAGAAAATCAAAATCATTAATGTAATTCAAGTAAAATTTAATAAAATTCCTTAAAATTAGTTAAAATTCTCTAAAACCCTCCAAAAACTTTGAAATTCCTTAAAAGTATTTTAAATCTTTTGAAAATTCCTTTAAAATTGCTCTTAGTAAATAATTAAAAATTTTCGGTTTTGGGAACAGTGCAAACTTAAAAAATAATTTTTAAAATAATAAATGTAAAGAAATTGGTTAGACTAGACGTCTGAAACTTCAACCCAATAAAAATATTTATAATAAATAAATATTATTTCTTTAAAATATTCCTGCAAATTATATGTAATTTTTTTGTATATCAAATGTAACTTATTATATTTGAAATTGAAATAACGATGGTGATGTCAAATATTATTAATTATTAATCTTTATTAATATTATGAATTTTTAGTTTACTGAATGAATGAATTAGTATTTTTTAATTAATTACTGTTAATTAGTTAATTTGAATTAATTAATTATATTAAATTTTAATGAATTAGTAGTAAAAATGCCTACTAAACTGAATTATTCAACGAATCTTTACTATTTCAGCAATAACTTTTTCTTCATTTAATTTGAGAGAACATAATAAAACATCTGATCGATTTCTTGCGATAATAAACAGCTGTGTCGATTTCATCGAAATACGTGTTACAATTAATTCCATACGCCTAAAACTTTTTCTCATTCTGTGGTAATTGAATATAAAAAAGTGACGGAGCTGCTAAATCAGTCGTGAAACGATGCTCCTTCAATATACGAGCTCGTTACTCATCAATATACAGTATAGAGTATTCACTATACAGTATATACAGTATACACTATACACTGTTCGAGTCTACGTTCTCCGAAGCGTACTTTGCCAATTACTACAGCGGGAAATTAAATCAGCCGTACTTCTATTTACGAGGCTCTTAGTGCCACGTAAGATGAACCATTATCTAGTAAAGGCATTTTTTTCTAAACGTACTTTCGATGTCATAATTTAATCATATTTACATCTTCTAAAAATCTCTTTAAATAAAATTTCTTTATATATTTAAAAATCCATAAAAATAGTTAGAAATCTTTTTAAAAGCCATAAAAATTCTTAGAAATCTTTTTAAAATCATTTGAAATACCCGGAAATTTGTTGAAGTGACGTGATTTATAAAAAAGTATTAATATAAAATTGTAGTCGCTTGAATTGCTCGAATGTGAAAGTGAAACTCACAGTAATAATAAACTCGAAAAAGCAAAAGGAATACTATAAAGAAATAAGCATACAAATCGACTCTTATCTAATTTCCCTGCATATAATTGCGTTTCTACGTGAAATTGGTTATTAAAGCTTTTTGGAAAATTTTATTCGAGGATCGTAATATGGGGCTTGGAAATTATCCCTATAGCTGCCTACCTACCTACCTACCTACCTTGGTGATGATTATGCCCATCTATAGGTATAACTACTCATCTAACTATACCCATCTACCCACCTATAGGTTCGAAATAATCGTCGTGATTGTTTTTCATTTTTACCTTTTTCTTTCTTTTGAATTTTTTTTCCTTCCTTCCCTTTCTGTCCAGGATGCCAGAGGAGAATAGCGGGACCATATTTATAAAGAATGTCGTAACTCACGGAGAAAATTAGGATAAAAATAAAACAAGTTTTTAATTTTGACGGCAATACTTTCGTGATCCAGTGACCCCCGTGACGTCACGTAATGTGTTGTGCGACGTTAGTGATGAAGCCTGTTTGTTATGTTACAGATTTGAGGAGAGGCACTACGCTTTTGAAAGGTATGGCTCGACAAGGATTTTAATCAAATTCATGCATGCGAGGAAACTGGCTCTCGTCAAAATTACTTTGTTTACTTCAATGATCCATTGCCTTTACATGGAACTCTAGAAAAAAATTCCTACAGGTTAGAGATTGGATAAAGATTTATATTTTTTCTTTCAATATACCTTTTTAATTTTAATGATATCTGTTCAGAATTTAAAAAACATACAAACTTTACGGTAAAAAATATAATCCGCATAACGAGTATAAAAAATCAATTGAACTAAACGTCAAGTCCTATTAGAAAAAAGTCATCCTATTAGAAAAAATTCATGGCCTAAAATCTCGAATTGAATAAAGTCGAATATCGAAAAGTCTCGAATTTGTCTCGAAAAGTATCGAAATAAGAAAAAAAGCATTGAGCATATTGAATGTAGAAAAGAACATAGAACATAGAAACGGTAGTGCGACGACGGCCGGCAGTGGCACTAGTAAATCAAAACAAATGAATGTTAAGGAGGAACATGCACTAGGTAAAATACAAGATTTTAGAATGCCCTTGAAATATGTTAAAGTTATATTAATTTTGTGTCAATTAGAATTTTTTTAGAATTGTTTACCGCTTAGTATACAAAATATAAGCTTTTAAATTAAGGACAAATAGCAAACTATGACGTCACGAAATACCGACTGGACAATGTATGTATTTCTTTTCCACCTTCTTATTTTTAAACTAAGTAAAATATCTCATTGAAAATTTGAGAGAAGAGAGAAAATATATTAGCCGATCGCTGTCTGGACCCTTGGAGCTCGTATTTTACATGAAAAATAGTGGACACTGGACATAAAAAAATTATGAAAAATATATTTTTCATGCAAAATACGAGCTCCAAGGGACCAGACAGCGATCGGCTAATATATTTTCTTTCTTCTCTCAAATTTTCAATGAGATATTTTACTTAGTTTAAAAATAAGAAGGTGGAAAAGAAATACATATATTGTCCGGTCGGTAATTCGTGACGTCATAGTTTGGTATTTGTCCTTAACATTGTATCTTAAGGAACTAACCTAGCAGAATCACATAACTGAAGATTTCTCTTTGAAAATCCAACTTAAACACTCAAAAAACTATTTTTATTCAAGAATGAGCCTTACTTGTCTCGGCAAAAATAAAAAACTGGTATCTACCGGGGTATCTACCGATTTAATAGACGATTTTTGAATATTCCCAAATACTACAGCTGACTACTTGGATGCACTGATTCTATATAATAACTGGATAGCGGATGCTGTGTAAAAGTGTCGTGACTAATTGAACGGCATTTTGTTTGGAAATTTGTGCACTTCGGGAAACTTCGTGGCTTGTTTCGACAGCATTCGGATCTACGCGCTAAAATTTAAATGACGAAAGTTACATTGATTCTCGAATATTGAACCGAATGTTGACGAACCCGAATGTTATCGAACCGAATATTACCGAAACAAGCTACGAAGTTTCCCGAACTACACAAATTTTCAAACCAAAATGGCGTTCTATAAATCACAAAAATTGTGTTCCATGCGCTATCCAGTTATTATAGAGAACAGTGCTTGGATACTACTTTTGTATTTTATATCAGTCTATTTATGAAATTTTTTACAAGCGCTCGCATGATTCAAAAGTTGCGCATGTTCCTCCTTAATATGTTCTTGTTTACTTTCGAAAGTTGCGTTTCTAATGCAATATCATTATTCAATTGTTTTGGTTCAGTTACCCTGACGTCCCATGATTGCGTTTTGCGTTGCGTCATAATGAGAGAGAACGAGACAGAAGTATACTTTTGTCTTCTTTTCTCTCATTATGACTCAACGCAAAACGCAATCATGGGGAGCCAGCCTTACCCTTTGATATTTAATAGATTAGTTCAATTAATTGCCAATCATCGCTTTTTTAAAATAGGATGCCAGTTTCCTCCCTTTTTCAATTGTTTAGGAATAGATTTGCACATCAATTTTTAAAATGTATAACAATTGTTAAGCGAAATTTTAAAGAAAAGTTTTCGAAATATATTTTAAAGAAAAATTTCGAGAATTTTTAATGGCGCGAAATTTGAATTTCTAGAATTTTCAAATTCAGGGATTTTGACTTCGGGAAATTTATAATTTCGTGAATTTTAAACCATAACTTAAAGTTTTTAAAACTTTTAAACAAAACTGGTATTCTAAAATTTTTCGTGCATATTTTTTGTGCATATTTTGCGGCATGAGTATGTTAATTTAATTTTCGATACACGTTTCTTAAAATCAATATACTTTCGTATGTTAAAAGTATATTATAAAATTATTATATAAAATTGCAATGCGTTTCTAATAATCTTTTTTTGTTATTTTACTAAGTTTGCTTCTTTTTATAATATTAAAATATTAAAATACGTAAGATTTCTTAAAATTCTTAAAAGCTTCTTGTAATTCCTTAAACTCCTGCAAAATCTTTTATAAATCACACAAATTCTGTGAAATCCTTTAAAATTTCATGAGGAAGATTTAAATTCTTTAAAATCACTTTAAAATAATTAAAATGGAAATACTGAAAATTCCCGAAAAATAAAATTCCTGACATTATAAAATTGCCGACAATATAAAATTTCAAAAATTAAAAATTCCCGAAAGAAATTTGACGATAATATAAAATTCCCGAAAAACGTTATTTCAATAAATAAATTATTATTTAAATTATTTATTTATTTATTAAAATAATTTTTTTCGGGAATTTTCGAGTGTCGGAAATTTTACAGAGTTAGGAATTTTATATTATCCTCAATTTTCCGTCGGGAATTTTTAATTTCGAGAATTTTATAAAGTGTTGGAAATTTTCTAGTGCCGAGGATTTTATATTGTCAACAATTTTATAATTTATTAATTATTTTATGCATTTTATATTTTATATTTTATTTTTCGGAAATTTTCTGTCGTCCCATTAAAATTTCTTAAAATTCTTACAAGCTTTTTAAAATATTTTTAAATTCCATGAGAACATCTACAATTCCTTAAAATCTCTTAAAATTCTTACAAGTTTCTTAAATTCCCTTCTAATTACACGAAAAACTTTTAAATCCTTTAAAATACGTAAAAAAACATTTATAATTTTTCAAAACTTTTCAAAATTCCACAAAATCATTAAAAAATCATAAAAATCTCTTAAAATTTTGTGAAGTCCTTTTAAAATTAAACTAAACCCTTTAAATATTATAAAAATCTCTTGTAATCACTTTAAATTCCTAAAAACCTCTTTAAAGAAAATTTTTTTTTCAAATTGGAATAAAAAAACGTTTTGTTTTCCATTTTCACCATTACAAATGACACTCGTGTATATATTATTAAAGTCATTAATAATGTTACTCGATGTATGCGTATGATAAGAAAAATCGAGAATATAAGTTAAGAAGATGCGCGAAACGAAAGTAGAGAGAGTTCCGAGTTAATAATTATTCGTCGACGGGACAATTAACTTTTTGTTATACGGACCGGGTCTCGCGCGCTACTCTATGATTTCGCAGAGCGTATCGCAAAAATAATAACGTTCCAACATTCTGGACCGGCGAACCCAGAAAACTAGGGATGAGGTCTCCCCCCTTGAATTGCTCAAGTAATCGCCTCGATAAGTGACTCCCGTTTATCCTAATAATAATTCCCTTGTAAATTCAAATCACCGTCGGGATGTCAGTAAAATCAAAATTCAACTGCTTTCGTTGATTTTCATTGAAAAAAACAAGGGATTAGAACTTTGTGCTCCGGAAATTTTTGATAAACTAATTTTGAGTCTCAAAAACCAAGAATAAGTGAAGATAATTCGTGACTGAACAGTTTTGAAGATTCAAATGAACTAATTTTTTTATTGAGTGTATTTTAAACCATAAACAGTGCTAAAACATTGATTAATTTGCATTAAAATTATTTTTTTATAGAAGAATATGGAAGACATTATAAGTGTTAATATTCTTCAATAAAAATGAAATGCGCGTGTAGAAATTTCAATAGGGGTCTAGTGGGGGCCTCACTAGTTTTCCCTTTTTAGTCGGGGCTCTGATGAGGAAAACTAGCCAGGACCCTGATAGGGAAAACTATTCGGGCCCCTAATTGAGAAAACTAGTTGGGACCCTGATGGGGAAAATTAATCAGAGAAAGATAGGGAAATTTCTACACGGGTTTTAATGCAAACGAATTAATTTTTTACCACTGTTTATATTTTAAAACACAATCGATACAAAAATTCATCAATTTGAACGTGCCAAACTGAAACCACATGAAAATTCCGAAAAATATTCTTAAAAAGGTCTTTGACCGAGGCGAAGGGCCCAAGCGAAAGCAAACGAAGCAAGATGAGTGAAAAGAGAACGAAAGTGAACCCCAGCCCACAAAAGGGCGAAGTAGGGGCCCAGCACTCATTTGGAAAACAAAAGCATTCGTTCCTTCGGTCGTATTATAATACAACGACGATCCCCATCTGTACATTAACGCATTTCCCATGTGTGTGAAATTTGGTGTGTTCGTTGGTAAACCTTACCAACTCAAAATCGCTCTTTCGTCTTTCTTTCTTTCGACGCCGCCGCCTGCATCACATACAACGAAAGACGACATGATGAGTTTGAGTTGAGTTCTGCAGACTGCACTTATCATTTTTACATAATCGCATTTGAAGGCCGATTAATATTTATATGATAATGACGGACATCCCGCTAATACCTCGCTCGGTACTACGTCGTCACGTTATTAAAATACACTTTTAATAATGTTCATGCATTATGGAAATGCGTCCTTTCCGAAGAGGAGCGTTCAATTATTATTTCGTTTATAAAAACACGAACCAAAGCTGATCCTCGGTTCCTTCCCGTGGTATTAGATCCGGGAAATTGCTTATTAAATGCTACTTCCACTTATACTTTGGTCTTTCAATTCAGAAAAGAAATTAGTAACGATTTTTCTTTCTTATAGATTTTCGGACAAATTATGTTAATTTAATGCGGTTTAAGTTCTTCTTTGGTATTTTAAACTATAAACAGTGTTAAAACGTTCATTCATTTGCATTAACAATTTAACATTAATTTTCTATAGAAGAATATGGAAGACACTTATAATGTCTTCCATATTCTTCCATCTAAAGTTAATCTTAATGTAAATTAATTAATATTTTATTGTAGTTTAAAATACAATCAATATTCGTTGGTATAAAATCAACAATTCGTTTATTTGAACGTTTAAAACGGTTTAGACATTTAATTTATTGTTTCGCTGTTGAATTAGGTACATTAATTAATTTTGCACTAGATACAGAAAAATATTGATTCTTTTCTTTTCATTGAGTTTTATACATTGTATTTTATATCTTGAGTTATATTATAATAATTCAAAGAATCTTTTACGATTTCAGTATATAACGTCGCATATATTATTTTGCGCAAAAAAATTTCTTAACTCATTGAAATTTCAAATTGGTTCGAGCTCAGTACAATTCCATGATCCCTATATATATATATATATATATATATAT